>JADLZL010007576.1:0-73778 GCA_015844335.1 Chrysopogon serrulatus | reverse complement strand
AAGCAGCAAACAGCAATCACAGTGCATCCATGTTTTTTTTTAAAAAAAAAACGCTTGCAGTTCTGCTTAATAAATTAAAAAGAAATAGGACAACATCCATCTCAAATTATAAGTCATTTCAATTTTTTTGAGGCATCTCAAGTTTGAACAAATTTATATAATAAAAATTAAAATCATTTATGATTTAGATTCTTTATTAATTATATTATCATAGTATACCTAATTTATGTCATAAACTCTTTGTAATTCTCTATATAATATGCCTACCAAGGACACAGTCAACTACCCATTAGCAACTATTACTACATGTTCGCATAAACAGAAAAGATAATGACTATGCTTGTCATCTCAAAAAAGATGTAATTCTGGGTCTAGTCAAAGCTAGACGATCTTGAGTTTAACTACTAAGTTTACAAAAAATAGTATCAACATATAAGAGTCAAAATATATAAGAGGGTGTATTTAATGCCAAATCTAATAAAAATTATTTAGTTTTATGATCCTTTTATATAAGTTTGGTTAAATTTCAATTTTTTAAATTAACACTATTCTAGATTTTTTTTTCTAAAAATGAAGGGAGTGATACAGCGGAGCTAACATTAACTAGTTATGAGTTGCAAGGTATTTACTAATAGGTGGTTGAAATGCTGTTTTCCTAAAAATATCTATGCATTTTACTGTCCACCTAAAATTAGTTGTTAATGCTCTATCAATTGGTAGGTGAGGATTATGATCGATTGACTATTAATTAAAAAATGATGTTATTAGCTAGGTTTACTTGAAAAATTAGATGGTTGTTATGTTAAATGGATGTCCAGCTAACAGTTAATAATTAGGTGGACCTGTTTGGATTCACCCATATAATTTTTAGCAAGCTCTAACCTAAATAGGATTTAAAATAGTTACATCCTTAACATTCGTCTTTGATATATAAGTATAGTATTCCTGCTTAATGAAAAACATGCCAAGGCACGATCTCAAAAAAAAAAAAAAAAAGATATAGGTATAGTATTGGTAATGGTAAGTGATGGCTGCTCCTCTTTCTAGTATTTGATTTCATTCATTCATCTCTTATACTCTGTTTGAAGAAAGAATTATTGTATATCTAGTACGTTGTGTCTAGAATCTTCATTTTTTCAAAAAAAAAAAAATAAGGTACTTGCATGGATTGGAATTCCGTGAGCAAGAGTGCCTCCACTTTTGACCATCGAAAAAGGAAAACCAAGACAGGTATGCATATTGGACTAGCTAGCACTAGCAATACTTTATTATATTATATTATATATAATATAAAAATGTAGTAATAGGAGATAATAATAATAATAATAATAATAATAATAATAATAATAATAATAATAATAATAATAATAATAATAAGACAACAGATATATGTATACAGTAGCGCTTAATAATTTGCTTCTTGTTTCGCCACTACTATGCTATAGGCAGAGCCCGCACGTCATTAATAGGCTGTCTACGTCGTCACCTCAGACGACGACCTTATTCGTTCACCTCTGATGCTGCTCCGTCCTCTCAATCCGTTCATCCATCCCAATCGCCCAGAGCAACCATCCCACCAGCAAACAAATTAAAGCTCTCCCTTTCGCCGTCCGTCCGTCCTCGATCCAGTCCATGGATCATCATCACCCGCCGCCGCCGCCGCCGCCGCCGCCGCCGCAGCAGCAGCAGCAGGAAGAGAGTAGTGGGAAGAAGACGGCGGAGCTTGACCCGGTGCTGCACTCGATCGGGTTCGAGATCGAGGAGGTGTCGGCGGCGCAGGTGACCGGACGACTCCCCATCACACACAAGTGCTGCCAGGTGCGTTTGTCGTTCCATCGATCCCTTCTGATGATGAAGAAGAAGAAGGTCATCTCATGATCTGCGCCGGCACCGGCGGCCACCGCCCGCAGCCGTTCCAGGTGCTCCACGGCGGCGTGTCGGCGCTGGTGGCGGAGGGCCTGGCCAGCATGGGCGCACACATGGCGTCGGGCTTCCAGCGGGTGGCCGGCGTCAGCCTGAGCATCAACCACTTCCGCAGCGCCAAGCTGGGAGACGTCGTCCTCGTCCGCGCCGCCCCGCTCCACGTCGGCCGTTCAACCCAGGTACGTACGGTTATTAGCTAGGCCGCCGCCGCCGCCGCCGGCCGGCACGGCGACGACGACGACGACACCATTCCATATATTATTTATTTCCCATCGATCGATCCGTTATTACGTTACGTACGTGCTTGCTCTTATTTTTTATTTTTGACTGCCTTTCATCTCGCAGATAATTATAAAGATCTGTTCATACACACACGCACACCCACTCTACACATGCACACCACACACACATAATGCTACTCGTGTATAAACAGACCTCCAACCTACTGATGAAGTATATTGCTTATTTTTAGCTGCTACTCCTCTCCTGTCCTAGTAGCAAATACCAATACCAATAATAATAGCTAGCGAGCGAGAGCGACGATGAACGTGCCTAGCTAACTAATTATTATAGGTAGGTGTTGTTAGGCGCCCACCACACCATCCGTGTCCGTGATACAAAAATGCTAATCTCGTCTCGTCTCATCCGCCTCTCTGATAGTGATAGCTAAAGCTAAGGGATCGTGTGTGCTGTGGTACCAACCTAGGAAGATGATTATCTCTTTTACTAAATAAATACAGTACACTGCTGCACCAATCAAGGAGATATATGAATCAAAAAAATCAAGGAGATATATATCATCATCTTAGCATGTATCATACCAATCAAGGAGATATATATCATCATCTTAGCATGTATCATCCCCCAACTTTTTTGCCTAAAAGGACTCATATTTCTCCTTCTCAGCAGGTTCATAACCATAGCTTTAAATATCCTGTCTTTGGTAAAATGCCGGAACTGCCTCATATAGTGCCAGTATCCAACCAAATGCTTTGTAGACTTTAGTTGACGAAAAGGAATCATATATATAGTATTACCTATGTTCTAAATTGTAATTAGTTTTAGAGTTTTGAGCTACCTACTAGCAAAACCAAAATAACTTGATATTTTCCAACGAATTCAGAAAGAGGTAGTACATTTTGCCACCGGTGGTACTGCTACTGTCCAAAAAATGGATGGGACAATGAGGACTTTACACGGTGGCACCCTCGCCATCTATCTTATCTGTATCGACAACGACAAAAATCTGGATGACCACACCACAAACTATGATGACAATTTCTGATAAATATAAGGAAAAATATAAATGGCTAAGAATCTGACACGCCTAATGTTTCACGAAGCTATGCATCCAACTAACTTTTTCAGTAAAAAAGACTAATCCTATATCGTTCCAAATTAGTTCTAAATTATAAAAACGTTTTGACTTTTCAAAATTGATAATTTTTATTTATTACGCATCTGCATCTATCTAGATTTATAGTAAAAGCTGTAAATTTATAAATATCAAAATGTTTTATAATTTAAGACGGAGGGAGTATTTTTTTTTTTAAAAAAAGTATCATATGCCTCTCTTTTTTTTTAGAAGGGCCGGCAAAAAAGCTTTGCCGGAATTTCTATTAGACGAATAAAAAAGAAAAGGCAAGTGCCAGCCCCCGTTTTTGACCGGAAACCGGGCCGAAAAAACCATACAATTTAGAGGATACCCTACTCCACTGCACAAATAGGTACCAAACCACTACTACTAGACAACTTGGTCGAAAACGACCCAACTAAACTACTCCACTATTTACTTAACTACCACAACTTGGCCAAAGAGCCCCTTCCACTCCAAGCGCCGCACACCAGGTCACCGATCTCTCAACCACGGCTAAAATCTGGCAGAAACAAAGGAGAGTCCCACGCCGCACCACACACCCCAAACAGACAAAACTCCACTCCGGATCCCTAACTCCAAGACAACTTACTATCGCCACTCAAGCGAGTCGGATTGGGACATCGACCGCAGAAACCACTCTGAAAAAACTACTCCTTGGATCTCCGAGGTCCCGAAGCTTATTCCGCCGTTGGGGGTGCCATAGAACAACCAAGCCAATCCTAAGTCTCACCGTCATCTCGCCACCGTCGAAATCTCAACACCCCAAGAGCACCAACAAGAAGCTTCGGAGATACCATTCAACACGCCGGCCTTCTCCTCGCCCGGCCGGATTGGGACATCGACACGAGCCTCACCAAACACCGACTACCCCAAAGAAGACCACTACCCCCCCTGTCCCCACGACGGCGTCACCACCTCTCCCTCCTGTCCAAGCGAGGCCGGAACCCCGCCACACCACCATGGCGCCGGCGCCCCATCTTGGTCATCGGTAGCCACATCACCACGACGCCATTTGCCACAACCAAGCATGCCGCCGCCGGCCACACCACCACGGGCGCCCCGTCACCCTACTGTCACCGGCCGGAGGGAAGGGACATACCCGACAACGCCTCCAAGGAGGTGAGCGACACCAAGGCGCCGCCGTCGTCCCCGCCGACGGCCGGCAAGGCTTTTACCTGTGTCCCCCCCCCATCGGAGACCAGCGGGGGGGCCAAGAGGAGACCAAGCGGCTCGGCCGCCGTTCATCTTGTCGCCCACCGCCCCCGCGGCCGCCCGCACCGTCGGCGGCCGCCCGATCGCCGCCACCACCGCGTCCACCCGGGCGCCCGATCCGGTCGGTTGGGGGCGGATCCGGCCACCTAGGCACCGGATCCGGGCACCCAAGCTCAGACGGCGAGCCCGGCCGGCGCTGGTCGACGCCAAGCCACCATGAGCCGCCGCCCGCGCCGCCACCGCGTCCCGAAAGTCGCGACGAGGGAAACGACGGCGGCAGCCTCCAACCCGCGCCATGGCGCGGCGCTTCGCCTCCAACCGCCGCAGCCCACTCCGCCGCCACCGCCGCGCCGCACCGTGCCTCCATGGCCGCCGAGCGCCGCCCGCACGAAGAAACTCGCAGGCCATGGTGAGAGCCTCACCACCACCATCCTAGGGGGCCGCACGGGCCTCCCCGGCAGCCTCCTCCGGCGGCGAGGGGTGGAAGGGAGAGGAAGGAAGGGGCTGGCGGCGGGGCTAGGGTTTCGCCTCCCGTGTCGCCTGTGCGGGGGCGACGCGGGGGCTCAGAGTGACCGAGGACTTTTCAATATGCAGAATATCATATGCCTCTCACCCGCTGCATTAATTAAGTAACAAAGTGTACATGTTTAACAAGTTCCAAATTAATGGATTCTTGCCAATCGGGGTTGATTACCATTGGATAGTAGTAACATTACCTGGAATAGTGTCTTATTATTTGATTTGTGGCAAATTAAATTAAAATAATCTTTGGCTCGCTCCTGGACCCCTGCATGGCTTCACAATGATTCAATTTGTTGCTGAATCCTCTTGCTTGCATTGCATTGTGTGCCTATCCATATAATAGGTGTGGGATGTGAAGCTATGGAAGCAGGACCCTTTGACGCAGGGGAAGGGGCCTCAGATCTCCGAGTCAAGGGTGACGCTGCTTTGCAATCTGCCCGTGCCGGACAACCTCAAGCACGCCGGCGATGCACTCAAGAAGTACGCCGCCGAGGCCCCCAAAACCACCACCGCCACTAGCAGATTGTAGATATTATTAATAAGTTATTAAATAGAGTGATGCGGAGATTATTAATACATAATGATATATACTCCTACATGCATGCTGGGACTTATGTGTTGGTGTGCTCTATCTTTCTATGCTTGCAGTTCTCCGCTAAATTACTTAGGGGGTGTTTGGATTGAGGTGCAAAATATTTGCCATGGTACTTTTTGTTATTTTTTGGCAAATGAATCCAAACATGAAGGGCAAATCTTGGCAAATGGCAAATGTTTTACCCATTTTCATTTGCCATGGGGGAGTGGTAAATTTTGGCAAATTGACCTGGGATTCTGTGCCGGACTACCTTTGCCCCTAGCATTAGCATTTAAGGCAGATTTGCATGTCATATAAAACGTATTTATGATGGGCAAATTAGTCATTTGGGACAGCCATGCAAATCTTTTGCCAAACCATCCAAACAACAAATTTTTGGCAAATCTTTTGCCAAATGAGAATGATAAAACATTTGTCTTATGGCAAAACCATCCAAACACAGCCTTAATTTTTGTATTGCATTTTCGTTTCTCATCGATAGATAAGTAAGACTAAATATAAACAAAATGCATGCATTGTACGCTCCACTTGCCGGGACGTGCAGTGGCTGCCAGATCAAAGAGACTAATGGGAAACGAGGGGAGGGATTTACTCGTGTGTTGAAAGAGCTAAAGAGAAGTGGGATTGAGTGTCCTGTTTGTTTCAGCTTATTATTAGTAGGATTATCAGTCGTTCAAATAATATTTATTTTTTAAAAAATATGTCATTTCAGTTTATAAACCGAAGCCAGAGTTAACTGGTTTGAAGATACCTAAAGATATGTAGGAAGGTCTCACTCCTAGTTCTTCAAATGAGATCCGTGGTCCTGTCATTACTTTGTTTGGTTACGAGAGACACAACATATCATTGTTCTACGTTTAGTTCTAGAAGAGATAACAAAAGTGGAGCAAACTTTTTGATATGTACTGTAGGATCCATTCATCAACTACTCATCTAATTTCTTTCCCCATTCTTTGCCCGCCCGAACCAGATCAGATAGACCCCAGTCACACACCATCGGTCCATGTTGTCTGCCTCGCACTATTGTTACACTATATATGTTCGCCCATTCGTGCCACCACCACCACTACTAGCACTCGATCGGCACTCGCATGTCTACATCATATACCGCTTCGCGCTCGTCCCCCCTGGCGTCCCACTCACCCGAAAACCAAACACCGTGCTTCTCTGGAAACGGGATCGACCCATTCTATATTTCTATCCCATTCCATACTACTCCAGACCATAAAATGGATTGATAGTGTAACAAATCCAGATGCCTTTGTATATGCAAATTCATTTATCTATGCATTAATCCTTGCTAATGTAGTCAAATCAAATGCATCATCTGTTGGTCTTAATATTTTGGTAAGTACCGATGCTATCGATCGATGAGTTGCTTTGCAGGTGAGCTCCAGCATGCCTTCAGATATACTTCTATCGATCCTGAGCACCATGCGTGGCTCGAGTGAAGAGGGATATATAGTCGGATATATATACTTCTAGCATGAACAGTCTATATGGATATGTATCTTCTGTAGTAGTAACTGCAATGTGTTTAGACTTTCCGTTGTGCAACGACCCTCTACAAAAATGTATGGTACACATGATCTACAAAAATGTATGGTACACATGAACCTCCTTTTTTACAATATCTGGTGAACTATATATGTGGTGTGATTGTGTATGACCCTGCAACCGACCTGTGCTTTTAGGGCATGCTTATGGTCGGTGTGTCAGTATAGTAAAATTAATAATTTCTTTATTAAATAATAAGACTGGTCGACAAGAGATCGGCAGTTGGCAGTGGATCCTGAATAAAATGGCGCACGTGCGTCCTGAATGAATTTGATTTGAATTCATCGGCCGGCCGGCGTGAGTGCGAAATAAGCGGAGGGTTAGTTGCAGTCCGTAAGTACGATAGCCGCCGATAGATCGATATGCATGGCAGACACACGCACACCAGAGAGACGAAGTACTAGCAGAGAGTAGAGAGAGACACACACATAGAAGAGTACCCATTCGCCGCCACTCGATCGATCGACCCATGACCCATCCATCCATGCCGGCGGCCGGCGGCGGCGGCGGCGGCGCTCCCTCCTGCTGCAGCGTGCGCGGCGTGCAAGTACCAGCGCCGCCGCTGCACGGCGGACTGCCCGCTGGCGCAGTACTTCCCGCAGGAGCGTCCTCGCGTGTTCCGCAACGCGCATCGCCTCTTCGGCGTCAGCAACATCCTCAAGACGCTCAAGCGCGTGGGGCCCGACCCGGCGAGGCGCCACGAGGCGATGCAGTGCATCGTCTACGAGTCCCAGGCGTGGGACCTCTACCCGGCCGCCGGCTGCGTCCCCATCATCCTGGCGCTGCAGCAAAGGATCCAGCAGACGGAGCAAGAGCTCCGCCGCGTCCACGCCGACCTCCAGGCCTACCGACGACGAGCTGATGCCGCCTTCGACATCCGCTATTCGGCCGAGGCGAACTCCTCGACGTCATCGCCGCCGCCGCCGTTCCAGTTACGATGGACGACGGCGATGGGTGACGACGACAGCGGCATTACTGCTGCTGCTCGTGTACCATTCATGTACGCTGCTGGTGGTGGTGGTGATGAGCAGCAAGAGCAGATGATGGCCATGGTGACCAACAACATCAACAACACCGACATTGCACCGCCGCCGCTGGAAACGCTGCCGTGGACTACCGTACAGCCACCGCAGTCGTACGATCATCCCTTCTTCGTCAACGCAGCGACAACAATGGTGCCTCAATTCCACTACCAGCAGGAGCAGCAACCCATCGCTGACTCCACCCAGCTGCCGGAGTTGCAAGACGACATGATCAATTACTTTGCTGACGTCGGCATCAACAACGGTGGTGAAAATGATGATAAGATGATGCCTCGTCGTGAATCTAGGTAAATAAAATATGTTACTTGTTATTACTAAACCCATCTTATATCTTATATTGTTATGTTACGACGATCATAGCTTTGTCGTGGCACTGAATATTGTTTTGTCCTTTTAATTTAATCTTCAGTAGGCGGCTTAAGCCCCTCCTGTTCCTTTAAAAATAACCAAAAACATTTTCTATGGCATTGGCAAATATGTTCTTATACTTTGAGTCATATATATGTCAATGTGTGTGTATACACACTACATGGTGCCACACAACATATTGTCGTAGTTCACCTGCAGACGTACATGTACAAATATTCTTTTCAGTATTGAGTAATAGTGATATCTGCTAGTTGAATTACATTGTCTCATATATATGTATATATATGTCCAGTACGGATTCTTCAGATGACAAGGCGATGAAGAAAGCACCTAATTAATAAGATGGAGGATGATAACAATGTCTTCATCAAGCAGGATGTTGCTTCTTCCTCCACTACTCTTCCTGCTGCTGCAAACAAAAGTTAATCACGCTGGATCGACGTGCTGAAATATCATCGTCATTCTCTTATGAAGTAGGAGCAAAATAATTTCTTTTAGTTACCTTGCTAGCGCAAGTGTGTTTTAGATTTAGTAATTTTTCAGTATCCCTATAGGTCTGCTCTCTGAGCGATTCTAGTCCAGGTGTGTTGTGTTCATGCCACTAATCCTTTGTTTGTTTTGTATTAGCATTCAATTTGTTGTTGGTTGTACTTGAATCGCACTCTATGTTTTAAATATTATTAATAACGAGTTAAATGTATTGAAGGTTTGTTAGTTTCTATATCAAGGTCCATAAACTTTTAAGGTCATCTACACCACTGGTTCATACCGGTCCCCTGTGATAGCGTTTGACGTATCATGCTGACTACGTACTATGTTTAATTTCTCAATTGATCCTCTTTTATCTCTCTCGATCCGTGGTCTTGCCATGCATTTCATTGAGCAGGTCTCTGTTCTAGCCTTTGTACACACAATGAAATGCAACCAAACATCCAATGAGACTGATTTGTTTCATTCTCACATGCTCTTGAAGATCTTCCGCGCGAGATAAACAGATAGTTATATGCAATTGCAAGGCAATGTAAACAAATATGCTATAAAAGCTATTCTTGGAATTTAATTTGTTAGTACAAAGCATCAGGCAAACAAAATCCAAGCAGCACATATATAATAGCATATATGTCATGTAAATTAAACTATCAAATGTCCGAATCATATCATTTCATATAAAATTGATTTGTCTGTAGCACCGCACGTTCTAATACCTACAAAAATCTATATAATAATGAATAAGGTCTAACTCAAAACTTAATTTTAGCATTGTTTGGCTATCAAAGTGGCAAACAATTGCATAGCAAATGTCTCTAAAACTTGGCATAGCATCAGTCGGTTAGGTCCGACTGACCGTAGGACGCTATAACGACTTACATCGATCGACCCTCGATAGTAGGACACTATAGGTGGGATACGGTACTATAGCTGTACATTGACGGATGATGTTGTACCCGAATACATGTGGTCACACATAATTTCTTTTCTTACTAATATAGATTTTTTTAATAAATTATATAGATCTTTATAATCAATTGCATATATATTGGCCGTGTTGTACATTACATGTTGGAGTGGAATTCCGTCATGTCCATCACTAATCCATGTTATGTGCACCGACTTTCCTCCCTGTTAAAAAAAAAAACTCCAATTCTACATAGGAGAGTAGTGGGGAAATTAGAAACATACGCTAGAAAGAGCTTCACCCATATATACCTTTTATATTTAGCCCCTTCTTTTAAATTTCAAGGGGTCCATTCCAGCATTGTTAGAGGAGCCTCGTCGTAGCAATGTCGGATCCCCTATAGAAGAAGCATCCAATAAATTAGAAATGACACTAGAAACTTTAAACTGGGCTCTAAATCGCAACCCATAGCAAACTTCATGCCTATGGCCACTTTTGCTCACCTTAATTTTTATTGGGTACAAACAGTAATTTCAGTACCATTCATTAGTGTTTGGAGCTTAATTACATAGACTATTCCTTGTTCAGTTAACCTCCATGGCTCCACGGTGTCTATAGATGCAAATTTTTAGATAAATTTTGAATTATGAATAATATAGTTTATGAGCATTTGCATCTCTAATGAGTTTTTGCTAAAAAGGATGGAGGGAGGGGTATTTGATTTTGACCGGCTCCACGGACCACGAATGAGAGACTTGCGAAAGAAGTAGAAGGGCGGGTCCCACCGGACACGGTGGCCGCTGGCCTAGCCACTAGCAACGGAAATATCCAAAAGGGCCCCTCGCATTCCGGAGCCTATAACAGATAAGTCCTCCCTCTTACATGAGCTGTTGGCGACTTGGATTGATTCTGGTTGCTCGGAAGGATCCTCTTCGTCCTTCCTCCCCACCGAGCCGCGCCGCCTAAGCCACGCCCACGCACGGGCTGCAACCAGCCGATCCCCACCCACCCACTCTCCATGGACACGGGCATGAAGCTCTTCTCCTCCGCCCTCCCTCCACCGCCCTTCTGCTTCTGCTAGGAGCGGCGCCGCGGGTGCCGTGTGGCGTGGCGTGGACTGGACTGGAGATCCAGCTCCCCCCAGCGTGGACCAGGGCGCCACCCGTCCTTGATCTGGACTTGGATTCACCTCGCCTTTTCTCCGTCTCTCCCTGGTAAGGAATCCCTCCCTTCCTATCTTGCTTTGCGAGGTCAGCGCTCCAGAAAAGATCAAATCTTTCTCCTCCTCTTATTTTCCCCTGCTCAAAACGAAGAGGGGGGAAAAAATGGTTCCTTTTCCCCTCTTCTTCTTTTCTTCATCTCCATTCCGTTCAGTTTGTCCCGGATTGCGTGCTGTACTGCGAGTTTCTGTTTGATTATTACCTCTCCAAGATATTTGGGCCCAATCACGTGCGGCTCCGCGTTGTAACAATGTTGTACATACTGTATGCATCTGACAGCTATCCTACAATGTTGCATTCCGGATTCACCCTCCAAATTCCAGTGATTAAATCCATTTGCTTGTTTAGTTACACGACACCTGAAAAGCACATTTTGTTCCTTCTTTTGATTTGCATCCAGTCTCATTACACGAACACGATGCATGTTTCCTTTTGGCTTCTTCCTACTTGGATATATATCACAGTAATGCTGGGGAGCGTGTCAATTGTATTTGCAGTGAACCCTCGCTAAATACCAAATGATGCGACACTTCTCAACTTCACATATGATTCCATCGGCTTGTTTGTGTTGGTCATTTTGCAATCGTACTGAAGGCCTGCCTGCGCTAATACAACTAGAATGCACACCACTTATGCAACCAAAGGAGGAAAAAAAACAACTTTTTGTAGTGTTCTATTGGAACGTTTGTTTCGTTTGCTATTAAATGAGCTTCTTTTGCATCAAGGGCACTTCTTCCATATGTTGCAGAAAAGCTGTTGTCGCCTGCCCTACTTCAGTTACGGTCACCTTTTTGCACATAAAAGCTGAATGACATTAAGGCCAAAAATAGAGCTTCCATTTTTGGACTTTGAACTGAAACCTGCACACCCTGAGGTCATTCTAAAGTTTACATACAAGTCCAATAGGTTCAAGCTGATGGGAATGCCTCCTTACAGGTGCCAAGTAAGTTGGCTTACAGTCATGTTTATGTTGTGAATGAGCTTCACCAAAATATGCCCTGTAAATCTGGAAAAATGTGTGTTGTTGGGCCTTATAGCCTGGATCCCATTTTCCTGCTGAACAAACTTATGTCCTTGCTTGACCTAACATTCAACTTGTCTTCAATTTATTTGCCATCCTGCTTATTCGATCCTTTTTCTTTCGGCGCTGTTTTTATGTGCAATCTTTTGCCGAGGTGATTTTTGGTTTGTAGATCCAACCTTGTTGCTAATTGTGCCCCTATCCTTAATTGTGTTAACTTAGAAATTCCGTAATGCGCTTGTGCAAGTGCAGGCCTAACATTGGTGACCATAATAGGATTATTGACTTGATTCTACTGGTTTTATTTATAAACAGCTAATGGTACATCCTAAATAAACCTTATATGTTGTTTTGGATCAATGTTTTCTTTCAGGTCTGCCATTGAGGGGTCACATGTGTTTCAGTGGCAGTTAGAAGCCTACAACTCTACATCGAAGTGAAATTGTGGTTGGATTTGTTAACCGGTATTACACCCCCTTCTTGCTTGCCAAATCTTATCTCCTGTTCCTCTCTATGTTTCCTCCCTGAAAAGGCGGCAAGAGATTTGCCGTTATATTATTAGCAGCAGAAAAACAAAAGGAGGTTAGAGAATTAGTTCCAACTCAATGACTCACACAGGATCAGGACATCCTTATACTAATATCCGAACCGAGATGGCCCCCACAAAAATAACACTCAGCATCTGAGTCAACATTCCTCGCCTTATATTAGTTGATACCATACCTGTTTGCTTCATATCCTTCACCAAAAATTTACTGCTCTCTATTTTTTTTAGAACAATGACAAATGGCTGTACAAAACGAGTATAAGAAGTAGCACTATAGGCCTTTATGCACAATTTCTCTTTCTTTGTGCTTTTCCTGTTTGAAAACATTTTATTTACTGAAGTTTATGCTGTCATGGTTATTATTTGGATGACAAGTCTCATCATCGCTAATATCGATATTATGACTAGTCATTACTACTTTATGCGGTTTGATTGTCATCCACTTGCATTTCTAAATCTTATTGGGTTCTTAATCTTCAAAATGGATAAAACACCACAATATAATATTTGGGTAATTGGTATCTTCTGTGCTCTTATCCTTGTTCAGCCATGTAGCAAATAGATATTTGAAAATTCCATGGTTTAAAAGAATCTTAACCAACATTGCTGGAATATAAATCACAAACCTATTATTCACTTGAATTGTTAATCACAATGCTGATAGATTTCGTATATCCCCATGGAAAATACATACTGCTCTGAATGCTAATAAAGAGAAGTACCTGCTACAACTTGCAATATGCTGTTTGATTTTGTTATTTAGTCTCGGTTGGCAATATCTTCATTTCTTTGACCTGCTATTGTTTTTAGTTTCTTATTCTTTAGATTATGTCAAAAAATAGCCTAAACTCAAAGGAATGTGTTATTTTGACCATTTTATATAATGTTATGAATCATTTTTTAATTTAGAAATGAAATATCTAGGTGTTTGTAATTTTAAGAGTTCTTACATATTGTGAACTAATTTTGCAGTTCATGTTGAGGGCAAAGCAACTTGGCACCCTAACTCAGTGTGCACGATCCTTCTATCTTAATGGATCAAGGTGCGGTAGCACAGATGGAGCTTCATGCACATGCCCTGAGGATGAGACCTTATGCTCCAAACAGGCAGACTGCAACTGCTATTGAGCAGAAGTCCCATTCAACCCACAGAACATCTGTGAAGATTCAGCCTCCTGTACAAGATGTTATTGGAGCTACTGGCCACCCAGCTCCAGCTGTTCATGCCACTACCTCAC
This sequence comes from Chrysopogon serrulatus, assembly GCA_015844335.1. Classification (NCBI taxonomy): domain Eukaryota; kingdom Viridiplantae; phylum Streptophyta; class Magnoliopsida; order Poales; family Poaceae; genus Chrysopogon; species Chrysopogon serrulatus. Next base: position 59,757 of record JADLZL010007576.1, on the reverse strand, counting down.
CTCCAGGAAAGGGGCCTGCATCTAGTAACAGAAGCAATCGTCCTCACAATCATCATCAGATTATAGGAAGTGATTATGTACAGCCATCTAAGCAGACAGCCAGAAGCATTTCCCAATCTGGAATTGCTGGAGCTGGTGTATATTCTGAGCTGAGGTCCTCATCTAATAATGGAAGCACTGATCAGCCTCCACAGATGGGTACTAACTATTCTTATCAGATTTTATCTGATAGTCATTCTTCTAATAACAGGGCACAGAAGCAACTTAACTTTCCTGAGGGAAAGATGGCTTATAACCCTTCTGTAAACAATGAATTCAGGAAGGGGTACCCAAGAGCTGGCTATGCAAAGCCAAAGCAAAGTTTCTCAGGACCATCTGTGATGGTTTCCAGTTCACCATCACAAATAAGGAGTCAAGGGCATCCTGGTCCACCCTATGCAAAATATCAGTCTAATCATTTCAATTCAGATGCCAGGCGAGATGAAGTACAAACTCAGAACCCATCAGGTCCCAATGTTTTTAGTGGTTCTGGCAACAAAATTCAGGGTTCTACAGGAACAATAAAAGCTCATAGTGGAGGACCCCAATCTAACTTAAGATCATTGAAGTCATTGCGGTCAGTTGAGCAGTACTACCACACACTGCAGCAAATGAAATGGGGTCCAATGACCGAACATGTTCTGGATAATCTTCATTGCAAGATAGATGCGTTCCAGGCAAATCAAGTACTGAAGCTGCTTCATGACCACACTGTTGCTCTTGGTTTCTTTCAATGGTTAAAGAGGCAACCTGGATTCAAGCATGATGGTCATACTTACACAACCATGATTGGCATCCTTGGGCAAGCCAGGCAATTTGGTGTTTTGAAGGAACTTCTGGATGAGATGAGCAGAGCTCACTGCAAACCAACTGTGGTGACATACAACAGAATAATACATGCATATGGCCGTGCAAATTATCTTAAGGAGGCTGTTAAGGTATTTGAGGAAATGCAGGAAGCTGGTTACAAGCCTGATCGGGTTACATATTGTACATTGATTGATATCCATGCTAAAGCTGGATACCTGGACATTGCAATGGATTTATATGGCAGGATGCAAGAAGTAGGCCTGTCACCAGATACATTCACCTACAGTGCCATGGTTAATTGCCTTGGTAAAGGTGGTCAATTAGTGGCTGCTTATAAGCTTTTCTGTGAGATGATTGAAAATGGCTGCACACCTAACCTTGTTACTTACAACATTATGATTGCGCTCCAGGCCAAAGCAAGAAACTATGAAAATGTTGTTAAGCTGTACAAAGACATGCAGATTGCTGGGTTCCGCCCTGACAAAATAACTTACAGCATTGTTATGGAAGTTCTTGGTCATTGTGGCCATCTGGATGAGGCTGAGGCTGTTTTCATTGAGATGAGGCGTGATTGGGCTCCTGATGAACCAGTATATGGACTTTTGGTCGATCTTTGGGGCAAAGCTGGCAATGTTGACAAAGCACTAGGATGGTACCAAGCAATGCTTCAGGATGGTTTGCAGCCTAATGTGCCTACCTGCAATTCGCTCTTGAGTGCTTTTCTGAAGATGAACAGATTTCAAGATGCCTACATCGTGCTCCAGAACATGCTTGCTCAAGGGCTTGTTCCATCTGTGCAGACTTATACCTTGTTGCTTAGCTGTTGTACCGAGGCGCAGGCACAGATGGGTTTGTGCGGCCAGCTCATGGCCATCACTGGACATCCAGCTCACATGTTCCTGCTGTACTTGCCTGATGCAGAACCTGGTGGCCAGAACGTTAGGGATCACACCGGGTATTTCTTGGACATGATGCACAGTGAGGACAGAGAGAGTAAAAGGGGTCTAATGGATGCTGTCATAGATTTCTTGCACAAGTCTGGTCTCAAGGAGGAAGCGGGCCTTATATGGGAGGTTGCTGCACAGAAGAATGTGTACCCAGATTCTGTAAGGGAGAAGAGCTCGTCATATTGGCTCATCAACCTTCACTTGATGTCTGAGGGCACAGCAGTGACTGCTCTGTCCAGGACACTTGCCTGGTTCCATAGGCAGATTCTAACATTGGGCACTGGCCCTGAAAGAATTGACATTGTCACTGGCTGGGGCAGGAGGAGCAGGGTAACTGGATCTTCACTGGTTAGACAATCGGTTCAAAAGCTTCTAGACCTCTTTGAATTCCCATTCTTCACCACCCGTGGAAATACTGGCTGCTTTGTTGGCTGTGGGGAGCCACTCAACAAATGGTTGCACAATCCTTATGTTGAACGCATGCATTTATTGTAAGCTTGCAGTGAGGTCATTGGCCAGGCGCAGTTTTGTCAAAGAATCAGCTTGGGATGAATAAAGATGTGCACCATATATAGTTTGGTCCATAGGGTGATTTACTCAGGTCAGGTGTAGTTTGGTAGCCGAATAGTCTATGCTTGGAAAACTGTTTATTCTGATTGTGATAACATTTAGAGATGGCATTGTTCATTTAGCATAAATTTCTCTCAATTAGCCAGTGAGGATTACTCCATCAGGTGTTTCATGTTCCAATTCTTCATTTTAACTTGAGTGACAGGTTGACAGATCACAGTTGCTGCTCACAGGTAACTAAATTGAAAAACCAGTGTTGATTATTGAGAGTTGAGACAGAAGAATCATAGCTGGACACAACTTGATCAACTAGATTGTAACTATTATCATTCCAGATTGCACTTTGTACACCAAGATTGTAACTACTACTTATCATTTGCATTCATGCAGTCATGCTATATGTATCCCATCTTAGGTTAGTGTTACAATTCAGTAGCAAAATGTAGCTCCCTGATCCTAGTCATCTTGGAATATCCTTATCTTGATTGCATATTTGTTGGTATCCCTGAATCATTCCCAGATAATCTGAGTCTCTTTCATCACTCGATCAATTTCCCTCTCTGATACTCCCAGTTACAATTGCACACATGACTGCTGCTCCGGGAGATTTCTTGTCGATGCCAGTGTGCCTATGCTTGTCCCAGCTATATACCCACCGGTCCATGCATTCTGTGGAAAAACAAAGTAACGCTGGTTACAAACCTTTTGTTCTCACTTAAAATATGAAACATCAAGTTTTCATTGCCAAGTTTGTGGTGAACCTTTTGATCTTTTAACAAAAACAATATTCTAAAGGAGGTACGGCTTACCTGAAAATTGAATCCGCCTGTGATCCCATCAACATTAAGAACCTAGAGCAAGGCCACCGCAAAAAGTTAAACAGACTTTAAGTTTGCTGCTCCAGAATGTTTTGACTTCAAGGACGATATATTACCTCTCCTGCAAAGAACAGATTTGGCTGTTTCTTGCTTTCCATAGTGTCAAGTGATATCTTTAACAATAAGGAGGCAAGTTAGGTCTTTAGGCAAGTTGATTTCATGTTCAAGAAATTTGCAGTTAAAGATTAGGAACCTCTGAAATTGGAACACCTCCTGCAGTCACAAATTCATCTTTAAATTGGCCCTACATATGATATAAAACTCACAGTGAGTTACTGTTGATATCCTATTCTAAATGACTGACAAATTTCAGTTAGCGTATTATGATATCACACACCTTTCCAACAACCTCAAACATCCATTGTTTCAACCGAAGGGCTATTGTGTTTAGATGATTATTTGGCATGGAGGCCCAGTGTGTGTCACCATTTAAACTCTGCAAAGGTTTGACTTCCCCTGATGAAATCATCTAATTAAATGGATAAGCAAAGCACTATTCAGTAATGATATCACCTCCTGTTCTAGTAGGAATCTCCAAAATCTCTTCACCAGGCCAAACTCCGTGGGGAACATGTTATTCACTTTGTGCTTCTGCAGTTCAAATTCATCATTATTTATTTATGGAACTGTTAGAATATTTCTCTCATGATTTGAAGGTCACTTAAAACTTTAGTAAAAGTCTTCCAATGTGACAGACCAGGAAGCTGCAGTTATTATTTGTGCTGGCAAAGTCAAAGATCATCTCAGCAAGCCAAATAGCTAGTAGTAATACTCAGAACTATTGCAGCACTTTACTTGAGAACACTTTTTTCAGCTCATCAAAGCAAATGCAACTCCAGAGCAGCTAAACCAGCGACAGATTCAGATTCTTTTGAAGATTTATGGCACCAACTTTAGAAGGTAAGGGAAATGCTACAAAGAAAGAAATGGACCACATGCTGATCTTTGTAGTGGAATAGGATGCGCTTCACGTCCTCGATATGAATATCAGGTACAAAGTCAACCATAAGCTTTCCTGTGTTCAGAGAAGTGTTTGAGGAAAGTGGATACTATTGAGTGTACAGAAAGTCAATCATCAGATTTCTTGTTCTCAATTTTAATGTATTTGGTGATAGACATAGAAAGAAACTGAAAATGAACATATCAGATGAAGAGGTAAAACACCAATGCTTGGATCACTAGAGAAACAAGAAAACAGGATATGCAACATGTTTGTACTCAGAAAGTACCAAATCATTTGGATTTATGAGGACAAACTAAGAAACATTCTAAATGATATAATAAATTTAGTATGACAAGTCTGGTCCATAGGTGCCCAAATGCTCTTAAGACTAAAAAATTCTAACAGAAAGAGAGATCATTAAGAATTTTGCTAACATGCATAATTCCCTAAATGATAACTCAGGAAAGTAAACCATTGCTAGAAAGTAACAAAAATAATAACGGGACTAACTGGGACTCTAAAGCAAAAGAAGAATCCCTGGTCTATGAATGAATACAATGATCATCACAGACTACAAAACTAGAAAATTATAATAATGATGACATTGCCCCCATTTGTCAATCTAGTGAAAGTCATGTATACTTTAATTGCATCATACCTTGGTAGTTGCACTGATGTAGTTCACGTGCTCCCCATGCCGACAACCGCAGCACAACAGGCCCACTAAGCCCCCAGTGTGTAACTAACATAGGCCCAGTCTGTTGTAAAGACAAGTTACTTGGTGTAAGCGATGTGTATAACTAGTTCACAACCTCTCTAAGAACCAGCCAAATGCTGAAAAGAAATGGCATGTTCACCTGAGTTAATTCAGGAACACCTTTTTGAACACCATCTAGCTTGAGTTTTGCTTTGACTATTGGAAATGTAACCTATAGACAGCAGAAAGAAAAAGGGGTAAAAGTCATTTCTACTCAGTACTCCTGTTAGAAACAAAAACCAACTGCACGATGAGGCTTCCTTCTGTAAAACATGTCTTGATGTTTAATCATGTTCAGCAAATAAATTATGGACACTAGGCATGTAATTTGGCTGCAACAACTTACAGATTATCACTATTTTATTACAAGGAGAGTGTAATTCTAAGCATGGGAATGGAAACAGCTTCTGTGGATGCATACCCCAGCAAGATCAGCCAGCCGCTTGTCTGCGATTTTAAATGTGAACAAGCTGGGCACTGGTGCGATAATGGAATGACTGAGTTGTGCAGCAATTGAATAGCCCTACAGGTAAGCAAGATGTGAAGGGTGTAAAAAATGCCCTATGATATGGCGACAAGATATGAAGATACAACACGAGGGGCAAAAAAGAATTCACATACCTGCTGGCTGCTACCTGTAGCAAGCAAGACATAGTTAGCGTTGATATAATCAACAAGATCGGCAGTACGCTTCTCAACCTTGAGAACAAACTTTCCATCTTGAGCAACAGATGCACTAGACACAGCTTTGCCAGCCTGCAGAGAAACTTATATTTGGTTTTGAAGTGGTCAGGGAGTGGTGGCCGTAGCATGAGGGTAAATTAACAGGATAGGTAATTATGTAGCAAGAGGTACCCCCAAGCCTTCTTGCTTCGTTCAGTAGACAGTCTACAATTGAAGCTGAATTGTCAGTGACAGGGAAGACTCTGCCATCGTCCTCCGTCTGACATGGCAACCAACAAGGGGAAGGGAGCAACATTAGCAACCAGTAGCTGCGGAGGAATGCATACAAGATTCTGATTTCTGAAGCCACTAGCTGAGTGACTACCTTAAGCTCAACGCCGTGATCTGTGAACCAACGCATGGTATCCTGCGGACCATGAGCGGTAAAGAAGGATCCTCGGAGCTCCTTGTTCCCCCTAGGGTAATTTCTGGCCAGTCCCTGCAAACAACACAACATGGGCACTGCTGATATGTGATATGTTTACAGCAACACGAGAATGGTAGTGACAGGCCGGGTGACGGGCGTAGGCACCACAATCTAGGAAGACCCGGATAGGAGTAAGATGCGGAATTGCGCATTATTACCGCGGGCTCAAGATGATGGCCATTGGTTACGTTGCAGCGGCCACCGCCGGAGATCTTGACCTTGGACAAGAACCTGCCTTTCTCGATGACCGTGACGTTGAGGTGCGGAGCAAGGGTCTTGGCCCTTATGGATGCGTATACGCCCGCCGCGCCGCCCCCCACCACGACCAACGACGTCTCCTCCTCGTGTCGCCCCTGCACAGATGAGATGACACCAAGCTCAAGCGTTGTGGGGGACCATTACCATGACATGAAAGAGCTTGGCGGCGACAGGGCACATGCGTCTTACCTGCTCGTAGGCCGAGGTCGGAGAGGCGGGGATAGAAGAGAGACAGCTCGTCCTGGAGAAGGCTGTGGCACGGCGAGCGGTGGTGAGGGCGGGCTGGAGGCACGGCGGGCATGGCGGCATTTCGACGAACAGCTCCGCTGCTGCTATCTATCTCTGCCCCAGCGGACGGAGGTTTACCCTTTTTTCCTTCAAAAGAACAGGAAAATCACCTCGATTAATTGGGCCCAGCCTTGTATCTAATCTAGCCGCTTGCTGACGGAGGTTGGGCTGGGCCTGCTTCCTCCAGTTGGGCTCTACGCTGCCCTGGTCTGCCCGCCATCCCGCTCTCGTCCACCCCTGAGATCTATGTACCCATTTCCCGAAAAAAAAAAAAAAGTGATCTGTGTACCCTCCTGAGTTAAAAAAAAATGGTCACAATTTGAATTTTCTGTATACCTCCATATAGTTGAGTACTAACTTCTTCTAAATATATTTTGAAATACTAAATTTGACTTCTTTGGAAATATATTTAAATGAAATCCTTCAAAATTTGACAAACTTTTTTAAAACTGTTTTACTCTCCCATAAAAATGTAATTTTTCTTTTTCGAGAAGTCAAACCATTTGAAATTTAACTATATTTATATAGAAAATTGCAAACATGTACTCCCTCTATCCCGTATTAAATGTCATCGTAGCTTTCCACCAAGTGCATCCAAGGTACCATGAAACTTGGATAGCATTGCGTCTGAATACATGCTAGCTGGTCTGAACTTGGACAGTAAAAAGTATTGGTAATGTGGAATGGAGAGAGTATGATACAAAATAAATACCATTAGATTAGTTATAGGATATAATTTCATCATTAATTTATTTAGAGACATAAATACGAATAATATCTACTATAAACCTAGTTAAATTTGAGATAATTTGACCAGCATGCATCCTGTAATTGCATTCTTTTGCAAACTGAGGTAGTAGTTTTCAATACATGATCAAATCTTGTCAAACCACTGTGCCTCCACACATTTTGATTTCCTAGTAACACTCACGTCTAGTAATGGCTCCATAGTGAAGGTTCAACTCAAACAGTCAAACCCTTTGACTGCTAAGAGTTTTTTTTCTGCCAAACAGACAGGTTGTGTATTTATTTTTTGTCAGAATATGAATAATGTTGTCCCTTCCACAACGTTAGTTATACGTATGTCCGTGTACAGTTGGGTCCCTCTAAATGAACCTGATTTACTTGTGCTAGTTGGATCACTACAGGTGAGCTTGATTGTAAATCAGGCCTGCTGCAATGACTCCACTGCCACTGCAGTAGTGCAACATTACATCATGTTTTAAAGAGCATTATTTTTTTATACTCTTAAAGAACATTATTACAGTAGTATATTTTGTGTGGTAATACTTTCTCTGTCCTGAAAGCTTTAACTCCTAGAATTCGTGTCAATCAATTTTTTTAAAAAAAATTTAACTAATTTTATAGAAAAGATCATCAATATCCATAACATAAAACTAGTATTTTATTAAAAAATATATTATATGATAAATCTAATGGTACTAAATTTGATACCATAAATCTTAGTGTTTTTTCTAGAAATTCGGTTAAAATTTAAAAAAATTGACTTAAGGCAACTCTAAAAATTGAAGCTTTCAGGGAACCAATGTTATCCTAAACGCTAAATGGTAAACATCGGCCACCTACCGTTTAGCCCACTATTCAGACAAAACAGGTGTTTAAACGGACAAAACGACCACTTAAACGGTCAAAACAACCAATTAAACAAAAACAGTGTACCACAGTGTAACATTTAAACGATGTGTCCATGGATTGTAAAAAAAACGATGTATACACGGACTAAACGACCGTTTAGATGAACAGTGTCAGAAACAGGGTGAGTATAAAGATGTACTAATCCTTAGATGGAAAGATCAAGGGCACAGTGTTATCCAGTGTATAATAAAAAGTGAAAGAAAAGGAAGTTGTGGCAGCCACCATCCTTGACCGTAGCGACAAATGTTGTCAAAACATGAACCGACAAGGTCACGGATGCACGAGTCTACAGTGAATCATGCATGGCGCCATCGCTACAAGCCTACAAGGGTCCTGTCGCCTTGACTTTCAAGTCTCAACTTCCCAAGTAAAAGACACGTCCGACACGAATTCAATCAGGAATAATAATCACAGAGATCAAAGTTGCCTCTTTGATGATTGCTACTAGTAAATGGGAAAAGTAGTGGATAAGCGGTCAGGCAGACACAAAGACCATCTTGGCCAGCCATGAACTTCTCACATGAAAGAAATCTTTGACCAGGAGATCTTCTACTAGTTGCGATGGCAAGAAAAACAATAATATAAATTTATTAAAAATACAAAATTAAAATTACATTTATCATACAGATACTTTATATTATAGATATTAATCTTTTTTAATAAAGTTATATTTCTAGGAGTTCCAGCAGCAATCACCCAGCTCAGAGAAAGATTTGTCTCCACACAAATCTAGCAGCTGGCTGGCCTAGCCTGCCCCAGCCATCCTGCATTGCATCTTTGGCAGCAGCAGGCAACATATGAGACCTAACTACAGTCTACATTCGACAGATCTGAAGATCTGGAAGCAAAACCACATTAGTCCAGGGAGGAAGCATCTCAATCTCATCTCCATGCATGCAGGTGCAGGCATTCATTCATTCATTGAAGCTCACATGCCACACAGGACAGAGCCAATGATACGAGTTTGCGATCTGACTGGCAATGCCCTCGCCCCCATATGATCGGTCCATCATCGGCACGTCAAGTTAAATTGAATTCGACAGCAAAGCAAGAGAAAAGGATTAAGAAACACAGAATCTCTCTTTCTGAAAACAAGCATGCACCCATTCCCATCAGTGAACCAAAAACTCTGTGCTCCCCTTGAAGCACTTATTTATATATAGCCAAGCAAAGTTCATAAATTGATTGTCATACCAAGGAGAAGACAGTACAGAGAGGAATCCGTCTCATTTCAGGTACTTGTCGGTGATTGCGGTTCAGTTAAATAATAAAACAAAGAGAAGCCAGCCACCATCAAATTCACACGTCGGTGGGAAAAAAAGAAAAAGGAAAAAAAAAAAAAAAATTCTGGAGTCTGGACAGGCAAAGTTACACTGTGTACGACTGCTGGATGGTCTCGATGTCAAGTCCCTTCAGCTTCACAACAGATTCCACATGCCCCTTGAGTGTGTGAAGCTCCCGCAGCCTGTAACATAACAATCATCCATGTCCGCATGAATATGAATCCGATCCACATCGTTGTCAAGCAACTTTAAAGCTGTTTCTAACTATTGCCTACCAGTACCACAAAAGGCACTTTTCACCCACACAAAAGCATCTATCAATAGTAATAATGCACTCATGAAAAGGAAAGTAACAGGGGTGGGCCTAACCGCCTAAAGAATAGCATGCATAAGAAAGCACCAACTACTGCTCCTTGTATTTAGGAACAAAGTGGTTTGTGATCTTACCTTGCAATCTCAGCCCTCCTCTTTGCCTCTTCGGCCATCTGGTTCAGCTCATTGTACCCAGCCTTCTCTGGGAACATCTTGGCATCTGGTGCCTGTAGCCCATGGAGGGTCCTCTGTGCATGTGCCCACTTCAGCTCCCTCTCCTCCTTACCAAAGTCCTTCTTCCTTGTAAATGCAATCTACAGAACGATGATGCAGATTAGTCACATGCTCAGCTCATGGTACCCAAAATTCCAATAGACACTTGACACATGCAGCACATATTGTTATTTTATTACCCTCTGCTCAATGACAAGATCCCATGCTTTCCCGCTAAGAGCATATCTGATGAGGAACTTGATGATATCAAGCGGGAAGTAGAAGATGATGTTGTAAAGCCACACAATACCAGCCCAGCCCCACCCAATGCCTTTGATCGAAGTGAATGCCCAGTCGGCGTACACAGCAATCAGTGTAGCAATCTGCAATTAAACTAGAGATTTTAGCTCAATGCAACTTATAGCTCCTGATGAAGCAGCTCACAAGGAAAGGGAGTGAAAGCTCACCAGCTGCGCAACAAAGAAAGCAAAGACTAATAGAAACCCTGGGCGCTCGACAAATGACCAGCTCCGGGACCTTGTCACAAAGATGAGGGCTTGGCTGATGGTGCTGACTTGCAGGTAAACAGCAGAGGCAAGCTTTTGGAAATCATCTTGAGCTGTCTTCTCAAGGCTTTCAACATGGAATATTTTCTGTAATATTTTCATAGCAGTAAGCGAAAATAAGGCCCAAGTAACATAAGTACCTAGCCAATCCTAGTGTTAGAATAAAATTTTCAACTGAGCTAAGATCCATTGAACTCCAAATGCAGTTAACCATTTGCAAGAATCCTTACTGGGAAAAAGTTTGTCTTGTATGCAGCCCAAAAGAAGATGACAGTCATCATTGCCTGATATCCACCAAGGACAACTCCAGTTGTGAAAATTTCAGCCAGCTTCCAGCTATCGGGTAGTGGGGATGGTTTTACACGATCCTTTGATATAGTCATTATGGTACCTATTCATCACATCAAATGGTCCAATAACATTATATCCTTTTTGGGTTTCTACTTCAACTTCTTTCAAAGACACATGGAGGAAAGTACCATCATTTAGAATTGCAATGATTAGGACCATGAATGGGGGGAAATCAAATTTCCAAATGAGGGCAAGGAGCATAAATCCAAGCTGTCAAGATTAAGGAAAAAAAGTGTTAGTTAAACCTTCATGCAATATAGTAACCTTCAAGCATGCATGGGAATATCACAGACGATTTTGCTTCTGTTGAATTCAGTAGATATCCCAAACAGAATCAGCATGCAAAGATTTAAAAGTTTCAGCTTGGAAGTACTGACAGACATATAAGACTTACCACAATACGAATGGTGATCGATACAGCATAGATCTGACATAATAAAAATGCATTAGTCAAATAACACAAGGAAAAACATAGCACAACTGAGAGCATTTCAACTTCTAGCATACCGTGTAATTCTTCATACGCTGGAAAATAGCGCGACTAGTAAGAACAGCACTAATGATCACACTAAGTCCTGGTTCTGTGAGGACAATATCTGAAGCACTTCTGGCTGCATCAGTTGCATCAGCAACAGCAATACCAATATCAGCTTTCTTCAGGGCTGGAGCATCATTTACTCCATCACCAGTCATTCCACAGATATGCTTCCGTGCTTGCAGACGTTTCACGATCTCATACTTATGTTCTGGAGAAAAATAATTACTCAATTAATCCAGGATAAAATTTTTATGCCTCTTCCCAACAATATTTATTCCTAATAAACCATACCAGGGAATACACCAGCAAAACCATCGGCTTTCTCAATGAGATCATCAACAGGTAAAGCAGCAATAGACTCATCCTTGTTCTGCCCTAACAAAGCAGAAGAAGGATACATATTTGTACCCATTCCTAGACGGCGCCCTGTTTCCTTTCCGATTGCCAACTGATCACCTGAACATTAGAAAGTAAATCAAACTGCTGGGACCAAGAGAGAAACAATAGTATTGTCAGTGTAATACTGTAATGAAGCCACCAGCCCACCACAAGGCAACAGTGTACTTAACAGGATATGTTCTATACTTCTATGAATGGATAGAATTAATATAAAAGGCATTGTCACTGAGAAACATTGAGCTGAATAAACAGAAAGTGAGCTCATTTTGATAATATTCAGTTGGCAGTATACCAGTGATCATCTTGACGTTAACTCCAAGGTTGAGTGCCCTCCGAATTGTTTCAGCACTGTCGTGTCTTGGAGGATCAAAAAGTGGCATGAGACCAACAAAGTGCCATGGACCACCAGGACTTTCTTTCCTCCCCTCGGGTACTTCCTACATAAGAAAAAAAGAACAGTTTGCCACTAAGACAACACAGGCATAAAACTGATGAAACTATGCAAGTGATGTGAGTGATAGACAAATGGACCTCACATTTCTTTAAAATAAAATGGACCTTTTCACCAAAAAAAAAAAGAAAAGAAAATGGACCTAAGATGCTCATATCATTCTTGAGGTCAGTGCAATGCAAATAGCAAGACAAGATAGAAGCTGCATTGTCTTCTCACCTGATATGCTACGGCAAGTGATCTAAGTCCACGCTCTGCAAATTTATCAATCACCGCATGGACCCTCCTCTCTATCTCTGACTTGTTGTGAGCCAAATGGAGAATCTGCATCCAATTTACAGAGTATGCAGAATGAGGTTATATGCATGCATTATGCAATGACAAACAAATCCAAATGTAATGCTTTCATCAGGCAATGCTGAGCTGTACCTGCTCAGGTGCACCCTTACTAACACGATACATTTTCCCATCACCGTCAATATATGTCAGTGCTGTCCTTTTGTCAGTAGGATTGAATGGCAGGAAGTGAACTTCTTGGATGCCAGCGCGTGCCTTCATGAAAACATGGACAAAGAGCCATCTCATCTTAGTAAGTAATATAATCATCATTCTCTGCTTCGAGCCTATAACGAAGCTACATACCTCTTTAGGATCAGCTAGCATGCCAACAATAGCAGTATCAATAGCATCTTGGTTTTCTGTACGAGATGCTCTAGCAGCCATGAGAATCACTTGATCCTGAGTAATGCCCCTTTCAAAAACCTGCATTGACAAATTAGTTAACCGGACATGAGAGAGCCAAGAGAATATTAGAAATAGTTGTTTTTGTCTCACCTCAACGAGGTTCTTGTCCACAGTAAGCTTGTTCAGGGTCAGAGTTCCTGTTTTATCACTGCAAAGAACATCCATGCCAGCCATCTCCTCGATTGCCGTCATTCTCTTTGTGATAGCACCCTAGAGAAACATCATTTAAGTTGTTAAATATATCAACAGAGATTCAAGAGAAACAAAAACACAATGGATATGATCCATATACAAACCTGTTGAGACAAACGATGGGACCCAATAGCCATAGTTACAGATAGGACTGTCGGCATGGCTATGGGGATGCCTCCAATGAGAAGGACGAGGAGGTTGTCGATCCCAGGGCGGTATGCCCTGTGCTGGATAGGATACATGACAATGATCTCAACAAACATCCCCACGGCAATTGAGCAAATACAAAAGTTCCCAATAGCCGTCAAGACCTGCACCAACCAAGTGATATAATATAAGCAATGAAGTACATTGAAAATTGAGACCAGAATACATGCATAGGGGACAGGGCATCCAATATTACCTTCTGGAAATGGCCAACTTGGTTTGTGGAGTCAACAAGGTGAGCAGCCTTTCCGAAGAAAGTGTGAACACCAGTGGCAATCACAACAGCTTCGATTTCACCTTGCTTGACCGTCGAACCAGAATAGACACCATCACCAGAACCTTTGGTGACCGGCAGTGACTCTCCGGTCAGGGCAGACTACAATGCAAGAGAAGTTATTAGGAAAAAGATCACTAGGGCTCATCAAATGCTTAGTTATTTTAACAGGTGATGACAATGGGAAGAACCTGATCGATCTTCAAAGGATCCCCCTCAAGGAGGCGTGCATCTGCAGGTATAATGTCTCCGAGTTTAATACTGACAATGTCTCCTGGTACAAGAATGGCTGCCTCTTCCTCAGTCCATCGACCATCACGAAGCACCTGACAAAAGGAAAGTCGGTTGAAACTTTTTGGAAGGGCTTATCAAGCGGCATTAAGCCTTCCTTGGGAGCATAGTTAAGGTGCATAGAGGGTCGGTCATGACAAACCTTGGCTTTAGGTGCAAGCCGAGCCATGAGGGCTGCTGCAGCGTTACCAGCATTGTTTTCCTCAATAAAACTGATTGTCGAGTTGATGACAAGCAATGTTATGATACCCACAAAGTCCTGCCAATCTGGTGGCTTCCCCTGATGTCACAAGACAACAAACTCAGAATACGGTCCAGCCATAAATAGGCATAGCAAAGGAAAAGAGCATGAAAATGGAATTTGAAGCCTGTTAGTAGGTTTTCTGTGTCTTACTTACCCCTCCATTGGCAAGAGCAATGGCCATTATTGCTGCAGCCTCCATGACCCAGGAGAGTGGATTCCACATGAAGCCCAAAAACTTGAGAACTTTGCTCTCCTGCGGCCATCAAAATCCCAGCTTTAAGCAATTATTCCATGTGTTTTCTCCTGCAAGTTTTTTGGGATAAAAAAGCACGTGAGTGTGAAAGCAAACCTCCTTCTCCTCGAGCTTGTTGGGACCAAAGATTTCGAGGCGCTGCTGCGCCTGCTGGGTTGAGAGACCCTCGCGGCTGCATCTCAGATTCTCGAACACCTCCTCGAGGGGGATGTTCTCCTGCAGAGAAGAGAGGAAAAGCAGCAGAGTCAGTTGAGTCGAGCAACACAATTGCTTAGCACGCAGCGAACTTTTTTATTATTATTATTGAGAAAATTGCCTGCTATCACTAGTACATCTACAAGTGAGAAACACGCCCCCAATGTCTGTCTCTACTTACTATTCTCTAGGATAGGATGTAGCAATTCCTAGAGAGAAAGAAAAGAAGAAGCGAACGAAGCAGATTTGAGAAACAGCTAGGTAGGTAGAGAAATGAAACGTCACTAGCAAAATGTGAGTCACCTAGAATTCGGGAATCAGGAGAACACGGACCTATAGTAGATGCGAATTTCGTAGAAGAGGAACGGCAATCTAGCGTAAGCGTAGGACAAAGGAGGCTATAAAGGCGCAAGCTTTCTTTTTTTTTTTTTTTTTTTCCTTCTTTCCCAACAACAAGATGTTGTTGTGCTACAACAGCACACACACAAAAATTGGGTTCGTGGGGAAGAAAATTAAAAGGGTGCACTGCATACCAGGTCGACGGCCTCCTTGAGGACGGCCTCGAGGTTGCCCTCCTTCTCAGCAGCCATGGGGGTGGCAGCGTACCTCCTGCCTCACGGCCAGATCTCCCTCCCTCCCTCGCTGTCTGTCCTGCTGTAGTGGTGGTGGTTCCCCTCGCAGTTCCTTCCAGATTTATTTATAAATACAAACAAGAAGAGAAGAGAAGGAGGCGGCCGGAGGAGAGGAGAGCAGGGGAGGGAGGGAGGGAGCTTGCTCGGTGGTGAATGTGGGTTGGTTTTCACCCCGTGCCCGTGCACACACGGCTGGATGAATGAAGGCAGGATGGGCTGGTGGTGGTTGGGTATGGATGGGGGCGACTGGCGAGCGAGCGAGGAAGAAGAAGAAGGTGTCAGGCAGGGGGGGAGTGTAGTGGGAGTCCACAACCACAACGGCAACAAACACACATGACATGGGGGATGGGATTGGGATAATGAATGCCGTGGATGGAATTGGGATTCGCCAAAACCAAGAAAAGGAAAAGAATGTGGAGGAAAAGGAAAACAAACGGATAAAAAGGAAGGGAGAGAAAAAAAACATGTAGTACTCCTCTCCTTCAATCTCTTGTCCTGCCTAGCCTACAGCAAGGAAATGGCAAAACTCGTGCCTACCAGTGGACAGACACAGACGCTGCTGCTGCTGCGCTTTGGTTTGGCTGTCCTCTGGTCTGGACCTCTCTCTCTCTCTCTCTCCCTCCCTCTCCCTCTCTGCACAATGGAGGACACCCTCATCAGTCATCACTCATAAAGATGTCTTTTTTCCTCGGAAAGCAAAGTGTGCTTTTCTCTTGTTGACATGAGAAGCGGATTGTTGTAGCTGCACATTCCAGATACCTGCACTGCATTGCACTGTTGCAATTATCCTATACTATTGTTACCAGCTCTGACGGCAAACGTGTGAGGCTCTCTCTTTGCTGGAGTAGCAGCTAATCAGCCAGACCACACACCATTATGACCATTCTTTCATCATTACTAAACAGAAAAAAAAGGGCCCCGCACAGCTAGCTGAGCACCTCTGCTTCCTTTTTTTTTCCCCGAACAGCGATTCTATTGAAAAAAAAAAAAAAAAAAAAAACTGTGATGTTAGGTAAAGATGATGGGTTACTCCAGTATATATTTACTGTGGTAAAATTCCATTCCACTGAAGCTAGCGATTCCGTCCATTTGCGTCAGCAACTGAAGCTGCAATGCAAGCAAAGTTTGATCTCGTTTAAAAAGTATATAATATACCCTTATATTTAGGCCCGTTTGGACGTGAGAATCGGTGAAACAGGATGGCCATCGGTGTTCTGCTGCCTGATCCGAATCGTTTCAGTTTCACGTTTTCTTCAAAAAAAGGTTAGAAACTGGGACATCGTGGTTTTGCAAATTATTTCAGATTCTTTGACGCACTTATGAGCTACCCATTTTTTTTCAGTTTCAATCCTTTTTTATGCAACAAATTAAATGAATTGTGTTTAATTTATTCTTCACTCACAAAAATAAGTTTAGAATTTTCTTAAAGCGTATATTTTTTATTTATATGTTTTTTTAGAAAGTATATATCTTCATGTGAATAAGAATCCTGCTTCGCTCTACCATCCAAATGATCTCACATAATGATTATGATTTATCATATGAAACATTTCTTAAGAGAATTTTAAATCCGAAACATTTCTAAAAGACTCTAGATCCCTACCTAGAGCACCCTTAGTTGGTGTTTACATGTAAAATATACTTCTTGTATATATACACACTTTATGCAAAAGTTAGAGAAGTTTAACCTAAAACAAACCTAAAATCAACCTACATTTTGGAACAAGCCAAGTATACGAAACAAAAAGAATATATATTGTGCTAATGATTGCAGGGTTTTGGAAGCCAATAATATTCACCCCAAACCAAAAGGGAATGAATATAATGGCCTGGGAGCTGGCCTGAATAGCACCCTCTTGATTTTTTTATTTTTTAGATTAGATTAGAGTAATTGGGAGCATCGTCAAGTTAGGGCGTCCTCAACGGAGAATATCAAGTCGCTAACCAAGAAACAATAAAAAATAGAAACAATATGGAATGAGTATGCAGATCATCAGAGAGCTGAGAGAGAGAGCTGCGTTGGGCTTTATGCGAGACTAGCGACTCTAGACTCGCTAGCGCGGTACACTCTCCCATCTCCGGCCAATGAGATTGCAAGTAAGCCGGCGATTTGCAATCCGTTGGAGACGCCCTTAGAGATGGGCATGGCGAGCATCAGCTAAAGATAGCAACTTTATGGTCAAACTGCGTGTACCTATATATGCTGATGTGGCCTCTCTTACTCATGCAACAAATTAAAAGCTAATTCAGGTCAAATTTAAAATGACAGCTGCTATATATATAAATATAATCTAGTAAGTAGTATTACATGCATTGGCCCCTCCTATACCTGGATGGATGGATGTATCGGATCTGCTCGTCCCTGCTTGGCGCCATCTGTCCTCTGCTTTGATGCTGGTAGTGGTAGAGTGGTAGCAGAACAGAAAGATAGCGTGCGGGTAAGAACTTTGGGTAGGTCACAAATGACATGTACGTGAAGCAGACATCAATCAACAAATACCCATTGCCTGCACATGCTACACATGAATCAGCATTTTTTAGCTGGCAAATCAAACCTAACCAAATCAAACCTAACTGATCCGAGTATATATGAATGAACTTTATTTGTCGTTATATATATTCTCTAACTATAATCTGCTGCTCGGTATACATACCTCTTTTCAATTTGTTACGTTTCTTTATGAACCGATGACGGAAATGAACCGAAAATAGTAATTACATGCGGGTACCTCAAAAATAATTTTGTTTCTTGATCAGCTGCATATATATCTCCATCGATCTAACGATGTGGTACGTACAGTCAAGAGAGAAAGTGATACCGTCCGGTGATCCATGGAAATATGACCTCCCAGCTGGGTGGTGATATATATAGTAGCTGTTGTTGTACGCAGATAAGCAATTAAGCCAGCCACGTGGACTAGATGAAGAAGGGGAAAAGATCAACAGAAAGATTTTTTTGAAATTAGATCAACAGAAAGATTTAGTAGTACGTACTAGTACACAACATGTAGGCCACAAACAAGATCAGGGGAGTTTGATTATATATACTGCCAGTGGCAGCTGAAAACAACTCGAGATCGGTGTTTTATTAAGAGGGAGACGATCGACGCAATTAATTGAGTTGAAAATCATATGCATGGTACCTGCTGCGTCATTTGCAACTGAATCAGCGGCTCCATCCCATGGAATCCACTATATATTGTCGATGTTCGATGATGACGACGACAACAACGTCTAGCAATGAGTAATAAGTTGGCAATCACAACAGTTTTCACACTTTCTTCTCTGATCCACCTTTAATTCAGAGTGGTTACATATAGCGCACGGAAGTGGTAGTAGTTAACGCCCACCAAGGATAGCTAGTACTCATGCTGGATCATCATCATCAAAGTGACATTGCAAGCCAGAGTTATTGTTCAATATACACAGAACCAAATTATTGGCTTGCATGATTAGCAATGGACTTTGTCGGCCCATCAAAATTAAAGGGAAAAAAAACAGAAACTCTGGAGACAACACATTTTCAACGAGACACGTAAAACCAACTATATGACGACAGGTATATGTAGCAGGTTCGAATAAATGAAAAGAAGGTATGTACATCACACCATGAGCTGATTTGCTGGCCACAAGAAAGCACGCCATATTATATATAGTAAATGAGAATGTGTGTACGTTGAAAAATAGGTCGTCCAATAAAAAAAATACTGTGAGAACGAAGATAAGAGGATAGAACAAATTAAACTTGGACCGATTTCAGGCCTTACACTCTTTTTTTTTAAAAAAAAAGAAGAAAAGATGGACATTTCTTTCCCTCTCTTTTCAGAAAGGCAAAAGGCAAACCATGCATGCAACAAAGGTGGTGGTATAGTTTTCAGAAACTAAAGGCAGAACCAAAGCCAAGCAAAAGTGAAACAAACGACAATGCGCTTTACGGTGGTGCAATCACAGTCATGAACTTTGTTAGGCAACACCAGCCAGTCTGTAAGTACTATATGCATGTCTCGGTCTGCTCACTTTCTACTTTTTCACTTACAACAAGTTACTACTACTACCATGCATGCATACTTACACGATCTCATCCTTTCTCTCGTTTACATTAGCACAGTATTTACTACTCCCTCCGTTCCAAATTATAAGTCGTTTTGACTTTTTTGATTTATCTATTTTACCATATATCTAGATATATCTAGATATATAGTACAATAAATATATTAAAAAAGTTAAAGTAACTTATAATTTAGAACGGAGAGAGTATGATGAAAAAGGCAGAATATTCTCAGTTAAATCAGCTAGCATAAACTTTTCTGCGATGACAATCAGCTCACCAGTCAGGCAGGATGGGGATATGAAGTAGCAGATAATTTGTGGCAGAAAGTATGGAGCTTAAATTAGTAGTGTCCAAACTGGGTTAAGCAATTCATATGAAGATTAGCACATACTCCTTTCTTCCCTTGCTCTGAACTGCAATCTGGCCACAAGAGGAGTTGCAAATTGACACAAAATGCCACATGTGTGTGGGCGGCTAGATGAAGATACATGCATGGTGGCCATTTGTTACTAAATTGCAAACACGTAAAACATGTTTTGAGAGTTTGGTGGGCCTTGAAGAGCTGAGTGAAGGTGCAGCTTGCTGAGAAGATGCTCGGCTCTGGGAAGTGATCGATGATGCTAATCACACGGAACTGAAACATCTGTTAGCATCTAGTGACTAGTGGTGTGAAAGAAATATATCTGCATCGGCACGGATTATTCATGATGAAAATAAACTAAAATAGATATATTATGAATTAAAAGATCACCATTATAGCCAGGTCGATATTGAATTAATTAACGCTTTTTACCACTACGTACTTGACGTGCATTTTTCATTTATTTATATGTAACCCATCCATTTCTGTCGCCAATATATATTGGCTAGCTTGGTGGTATATATACGCGAAAATTGCCTTATCCTTGATTAAACGGAGTAACCAACATCCTGTACGTCTTTAGTAAGGGGAAGCTTTTAATTCGTTGCCAAGGGTTAAAAAAATAGACAATCATATGGTCTATGGATGAGAGGATCGTGTTGTACTGCTGGCTATGGAGGTAGCTAGGTTGTTGCAATGGCCATTATTCAGAGACAAATAAAGCACAAGGAAAAGGTGAACTAAGTGAGTAATTAATTCAGATAAGATTTCCTTCATTAATTCTCTCTTTTGCTGATCGATGACTGGACTAGACAGCCACACATGTGGATGTGGACTTGGATATGTGGCGGTGTAACTTCAGACTCCACGGAGAAGGGAACACAAACACTATGGAATTAATAAAGCATCCCTAAATGTCAAACTCATCATCACACACTAGCTAGGATCACTAGTCATGTGCATACAACATATACATAGGCATATTCTAGAACATATATATCAAAATTAATTAACACAACATAATTAGCATGTATTTGGTTTTGGGACATTCTGAAATTTGACAGTCCCATCCCTAATTTTGGAGATGAGATTATCATATCCTATGTTTGATTGAGAAGGAAATTCTCCATACACCACCCCTCCTCGCCCCATCAGCTGCTCTCGAGGAGAGGTAGGAAATTACGTCTCCAATTAAAAAGAGAACGACATCCACAGACATCAACGTCCAAGCTTTTGTCCTGGACACAAGCACCCTCCACATTGTCACCGCCGGAGACCCAACCCTACCAGGGAGGTAGGGTGCGGCGATGGTTCAGTAGCAGCCATGCTCGGCCATTGCCCCTAGGGACACCGTCCAGGAGAAGTGCCGGGATAAACCCGTCAGAGAGTTTGTGCCCCGTGAGAACTGGCAAAGATCCAGCCAACAGCAACAGATCCGGCCAGCTCCACCATGGAACTATGGAAGCCAGCCCGAGAGACGGGGAAGGTAGATAGCAGGGCGAAGAGGATCAGGATTAGAAGAAGCCCCCAGTTGCCCAACCAACCAACGTCCCAACCCTTGCTGAGTTGATCCCGCATCAACCACATCCAGACAACATTGACTTGTGCTTGCAACATGTTTTGTTCACCGTTGGTTCCATTCCAACTGCACATGCAATGCTGGAGCAGTTGGCTGGTGCTGTACATATCCACTGATATATTCTCATTAAAACTCCAATGTAAGTCTGTTCAATAGACTCAGTCTTTCTTTCGGCTATCATTCACGACTTGGGCCTTGTTCAGTTCGTAAAAAACTTGCATTCGAACTCCTGTAGCACTTTCGTTTGTATTTGGCAAATATTGTCCAATCGTGCACCAACTAGGCTCAAAAGATTCATCTCGTCATTTACAACTAAACTGTGTAATTAGTTATTTTTTTTACTTATATTTAGTGCTCCATACATGCGGGTAAAAATTGATGTGATGGAGAGAGAGTGGAAAAAACTTGCAACTTTCATTCCAACTGAACAAGGCCTTGATATTTGTGATTTCATGTCCGTTTCCTTTTACTGTTTAGGGAGGTGTATCACGGGTTCATGTGGCAGAACCTTCTAAATTATATGGCCTACAAGCACGACATTGTCCCTAAGACCTCTGTCGGCCGTGCTTGAGTACCACATAACCTAGAATGTTTGCTAGGGTGAATCCCCTGATAAACCACGATCACTCGGGATCGATACTTACGAGACATCATCAAAGTATTACAACAGTTTTCATACAAAATACCAAGAGTAGCGAAAGACTTACAATAACTTAATTTACAAAACTTTTGTCAAACTTATACAAACCCGAGTAGCATTATTACAAACAAATCCTTATCATTATATAACGTTATTACAAATACACAACGAAAGAGCCCCGCCCACGGGCCACACAATCTATTCCTCGGTAGACTCTTCCTCGATCACCGTCATGCAACAAGGGCCGTAGCACTCTTGTCCATGCGGTTCACACCTGCGGGGTTTGAACAAACCACGAGTACAAAAAAGTACTCCGCAAGACTTACCCGACCAAAAATTGGGGAGAAGACTCGGGAATGCTTTGGCTAATAGGAATCAAGGTGAGGCTTTAGCAAGATCAAATGACACCTTGGCAAAAGAGACTAAGCCATACCTTACTTTACTACATCAATCACTTGTCAACCAAGTATCGGATTCAAAACTTTCCATCATCAACTTCCATAATTACTACGATGTTTGGTGCAAGGATCACGGCTCCTATATCGTGGAGCACACGACGATTCGAATCGCTTTATATACCATATAATGCTTCCTAGCCACCACGATGTATGCAGGACCGAACATCTTACATACATCAACTCACGCTTGCATTTCTCCGCACGAGCGGGTCCTAGCCATGAGAGTACAGATACACCATTTTTTCCTACGCCGTCCCAATGAACCGTCGACGGGTATACCCGTAGTATGGGTACACGCTACTTCCCGTGCCGGTTGTCCGTTCTCGCATAGATCATACAAGGGAGCTTACCGCCATTAGCATGCGACTAGTACTATCCAATAACCTCATGATCCAAGGGCCAAGGCAACGAACGGTGCTTAACCGACTCACAAGTGGACGACACTACACCAGGGCACTAGCCCCTCCTGGTGCAAGTCACTCCACCCGGTCTCAATTTACTCATCATCATGCTCTTGTTGCGTACCCTTGACCCGATCAAAGTGAAGGGATACCAGCAAGTAACATCAGGTTTTCATAATTGCCCTCAACGGGGATTTTGTTATCACACATTTAAAAACAGTTCATAAAGCATTTGCTATGTGCAGGGCTAAGCATACACTAGCATTTTCGAAATCAAAAAGGTATCCGGGGTTGATATCAAGGTACGGTAAATGCATCAAATAAGGATATCACACAACTCCTATTACCTAATGCATCACATCATCAACATACGATATAAAAGATTTTTAGAAATACAAGGAAGGGTCTTAATGCATCCGGGGCTTGCCTTGGGGCTCGAAAAATTAGGATCAATCATGATGGCACTATTGAGATCGGGACCAACCTCTTCACGCCGAACACCTTCTTGGGCAAGGCGGCTACATGATTGAGATGCATGATTACGATCTTTTCAGTAATAAAAATAGCATGCGATAATGATGCAACGATTGTTAACCGATCTTGAGTACAACTTTCCTTCACGGTATAGTTGCACTAAGAAGGTATGACTAATTCTCGGCGATGACGGACTAACGATACGCTATCAACATAAAATGCCGAAGGTCATTAGGGTTAATGACCTAGGGTCATCACTCAATCCCAAAATCGAAGCAACACTAACACTATTAGAGGTGATACTAATTTATTGACCATTTTTACAGTCGTTGAAAGCCACTAATTAACTTGCTAATTGGAGATTAATTAAACCCTAATTAACCACATGATTAATTAATTAAACATTAATTAAAACAAGGCATTAATTAGACATAATACAAAAAATTAGTCAAAACATGATCAAACTTTATAATTAAGATCATCATCATCTAATTAGCACACAAAACAAGTTTCATGATTTTTGGACTTATATTTTATTTACTAAAAATCATGGAAGTGGCATTTAATAATTTAAAGAGCAAATTTTAGCACAACTAAATTTTGTTGGAAAACCAGAGTTAGCATTTTTCCTAGGTAGAGCATCACTCAAGGAGCACAGGCATATTTTTGTTCAAATTTTATTCAAAAACTTGAAAAACTTTATATACCAAAGTTGTAGAGCTCAAAGAGATGCACAAACTGTATTTTTGAAGTTTTCCCAAATTTTGAATATTTTGAGGTGAAATTGTAAAAGGGACAAAAAGGCTTTTAAAATTTGGATTTTGAAAAGGATTTTCAAATTGGATTTTTGGCAATTAATTAATGATGTTGTGGAACTTTTCAAAACCAACCAATGGTATACTTTCAAAGTACAAACTTCATACTTTGAAATGGTACCAAAGTTTGGTAACTTTTACTTAGAAAATTAATTATGGTTAGCTCACCGAAATTGAAAATGAAATTCGAATTCCAACACTTAACCACTAGGGTTAGAGTTTGGGGATTCGGATTCCAAATTCAATTTTGGTTCTCGCTTTTACATCATTTGAATTGTAAAATACGGTTAGGGTGTGAGTCGGGGTTAGCCAAACACTTGTACACACCAAAGTTGCTTTTAGTTGCTCACATTTACAAAACTTGATTAAGCACTTAAGTGAGATTTAAATGGTGTACACATACACATACAATGTAAAGGGGCTCAAACAACCCTAGAATTAAATAAACTCATTTTAATCTTTTTAATTAAGGTTCTCTAATCATGAATGCTCATGCAATGATGATGATGACATGGCAGGTTTAGGCTAACGTAACACCGGGGGTGTTACAGTTCAGGACTGAATCTTCAAGTGTTTTGTGGACCAGGAAGATGGAATGTTTCAAATACAGGTTGGAAGACAACATTTCAAGTAGCGTTGATGTTTTTTTTTTTTTGAGAAATGTAGCGTTGATGTCTTGATCCCATGCATGTCCGTATAATAATGTAACTTTATGGCTCGAGAAAGGGTGTGCCTATATATTGAACGGACATGCACATGCAGGATGGATGAGCTAATTTTGGAACATTTACCCACCATGAGTCTCGACTCTCGATCTCTTAGACCTCGATCTATCTTACTATTACTAATTAGAGGCCCCAACGGAGCCTCCACATTAATTCTCACCAGATGCGCTAAGAAAAAAGATAAATACTAGAAATTCTCACATTAATCAGAAACATCTAACCATTAAATCTATAGGTCTCATGATCTGTAACCATTAGATCTACTTAATTTTTTTTTTTTTTTACCCACTCTGCCATTATTATATATTATTGAAAAAAAGAAAAGAAGAAGACAAATCCGTTACTCTAAATCTCCATCCATCCTCCGGGCCCTATCTAGGCCGTGGCATCTGCTGCTCTGCACTTCCCCTAAACTGTGCCTGGCGGCGCCCGTCACGTCGGCGTTGTTCCAGCGTTGTTCCATTGAGGGGAGCGGCGGCATGCAGCTCGATCATCCATCGGTGCCAGGAGGAATCAGACCAAGAAGGACAACGATCAGGACCAGGAGTAAGGAATCCAACGGAGCCTCCACATTAATTCTCACCAGATGCGCTAAGAAAAAAGATAAATACTAGAAATTCTCACATTAATCAGAAACATCTAACCATTAAATCTATAGGTCTCATGATCTGTAACCATTAGATCTACTTAATTTTTAGAAAAATTACCCACTCTGCCATTATTATATATTATTGAAAAAAAGAAAAGAAGAAGACAAATCCGTTACTCTAAATCTCCATCCATCCTCCGGGCCCTATCTAGGCCGTGGCATCTGCTGCTCTGCACTTCCCCTAAACTGTGCCTGGCGGCGCCCGTCACGTCGGCGTTGTTCCAGCGTTGTTCCATTGAGGGGAGCGGCGGCATGCAGCTCGATCATCCATCGGTGCCAGGAGGAATCAGACCAAGAAGGACAACGATCAGGACCAGGAGTAAGGAAAGCGCACGCGATGCATGGCTTCACGTCGTCCTCCGTGTATCGGTGAGAAAACTAATAATCTGATTATTCTTAATTATTTTTTAATCTTACACAGTAGCATATATGTTGGTTTGTCCGATGTCATAGTTGTTCTAGAGCGTATGTTGGACACAATAATCAGCGACATGAATAGGTCATGTGTACATCTTTGGTGCTCTTCGACCTGCCGGTGCTTGGCCTTCCCTGACATGCATGAAGGAGGCTGGACACATTAGTCGTCGGATGCATGTACGTCTAAGCGAGCAAGAAAGTGTGGCCACCTTACTAGATTCCACATCCATACTCGGCAATAAGTAAGTGCAAGATAGGCGAACGCAGGCCAGTGCAATTGTGTTTGGCGTCCATGACATTTATAATGCTGGAATCAGACGCACTTGCAGACTAAAGGTGTGATCACTAAATTCCATAAATTACAATTTATTGTCTCTCCTGTGACGTACTAATATAAATTTAGTATCTCATAATTGCAGTTTTATTTGTCTTTTTTGAATACTTATTTTATACTATTTTTTGGATGGTCAATAAACTTTAGGTGAGACTAAGCCATGTAAAGAATTATTAATTGTGAAATATGAAAGCAAGGGTCTCGGATTACTTTGAACAAATTAGTCTTGATATAATCCTTATTGACCATGAGTTACAATTTTGTTTTGGTTCACATTATTACTTCGATTATACATGTTAATGAAGCTAAAAAATTAGGGGACCATGATCCCTGGAGTTATCAATAAATTCTATATGAAAAAAATTCAAACTTCCATAATTATAAAAGATAGACAGCTGATCTGCATTCAAATTAACCGTACCTGACATTATAAAAGATAATTTAATGTAATATATATACTATATAATTTGTACCTAAATTATCCATCTCATCTGTTAAAAAAATTAACAAAAATCTCAGAAATCTAAATGTAAATGTCAGTATATGCTATTATGGAAAATAATTCAACATCCATGAGTACAATATCTGTACAAAGCTATTTGAAATACACATTTCTGCCACTATTAAGTTGAAACTAGGCACAAATCTATCTTCCACTGCATAGACAAATGAAATATATATATAAAAAGGATAAATATTTATTTTATATGCTTATTGAGCGTGGAAATATATCATTAGCAGATCATATACTAATGACACTTACACTTTACTTTAAGTTATATTAATACTCATTTATAATAAATTTTGCAAGTCATTACCTCAAAAACAAAAGTTTAAACAATTTGATTGGAACATTATATCATATGAATAATAAAACAATATTAATACAGCATAATAAATTCAATATCTTGAGTACATGGTGCATGTGAAACAACTATTTATGTTATTTTAAGAACTAAGAGGGTAGTCTAGGGCCTAAAATATTATTTTAATGAAATAAAAAATGAAATTTTTTAATAAGTGATACAAAAGCATTGTAATTTCAAATTAACATGTGATTAGAAGCTAAAGGTTAAAATAAGAATTTTTATACATTAAGCTTATGTTTCAACTAAGAACATATGCTAGAGAAAAAGATTAATCATAAAAGTTATTACTCATGAGTCTGCTAGAAATTAACAATGATAGATCCTAAAATTCTTACAACAAACTAAAACATTATGCCATCAAATTGATAAACTATAATCACCATTGTAAATAATGGTCATTGTATCTGAGCAGTTGATATGCTTAAAATTTTGGAAAGAAGAATTAAAATCTACATCCATGCATGCCGTCAAAATAGAGTACACCTAAAGCCATTATAGTTTAAACAAATGTTTCGACTAAATATACATTGGAGATAAACAGGGGTGCTATGGATATGGATGAAAAGTGCTTAAAAATCAATAATGGATAGAATATCAAAACTGAATATAGACTATAGAGTAGTTATTATAGCTATTTTTTTAAATATTAGTGAAGAAAAATACTTAACATTAGTAATTTTTATTATTAGTTAGTATCATCTAAGATCCTAACCCGTGTGAGAGCACGGGTTGAGGAACTAGTAGTATATATAACTATATATGTATGTCGGTCACCATGCACCGTCCACTATTTATAGCAACATAACAATAGCCTTTCTTGGTCATTATACTATTTTTACTGAAAAGACGTACGGTCGAGTAACTCATCAACACACACATGCATATATATATAGGAGCACCGCCATCGTACTGACGAACTTATTAACTCTTATTAGCAGCATTAATATAATCCCCCATGGCGAAGACTACGTTCTTCCTCCTTCTTAGCACCATCCTTGTTGTTGCGGCGGCGACGAAATTGTCCCCCCGCCGCTGAAAAGTCTATTGGCGAAATCAAGTTAGAGGTCGAGAAGGTTACCGATGCTGTTGTCTCCGTCGCCCCACCGGGCAAGCAGACGGAAACCCTGCAAGCTGTTTGGAAGCACCTCCGACCCCTCAATTCCACTCTTGCCAAGGCCAAGGAGTCAGGAGATGAGAAGAGGATCGCCCGCCTCGCGTCTAAAGTGAAAACATTCGCTACCATCATCATTGCTTCGCCGCCGGACAAGAAGCTCCAGATGATGGAGGACTCCTTCAACTCGTTCGCCACACCCAGCCAGCTAGATTGCCCCACCGTCGACAAGGCCTTCTGCGAGATGCACTCCAAGGTTCAGAAGGCCGCCGATGGAGTCATCGCGGCTGCCAAAGCAGACAAGACATTGGAGGCCAAAGCTGATGCCATCCAGAAAACAATGTACACCGCTGGAACCACTATCAACGAGGCGTACGCGAGTGAAGATGAGAAAAAGATCGCTCAAGTTCTTGCTGCCTACAGTAAGGCAGCCGATGCGGTCATTGCGGCCGCTCCTGCTGACAAGCTCAACGTCATGGAGAAGACCTTCGCCGTCGCCGCTGCCGCTGGGAATTGAAGCATTATATATTAGGACGAGTGCGTGCATTGAGGCAAAACCTCGCACTCGTTCGATTCATAACTAGCTAGTACTTTAAAAAAATAACTAGCTAGGTTTGTCCATCATTATTTTGATAACCAATGTTATTTTCTTTACACACTTTATATTTTTTTCTACCTTTTGATTTTTGAAGAGCATGTTTTTAGAGAAGAAAAATAAAGAACTTGTCCTGGGTCTCTGCAGCTGCACACACCAGATACACAAGGATCAGATCGTGACAGGTTCCAAGGGCACGATGTGGGAGTTTGGGCCTCGCCCAGCAGCACTATTTGGGCGATGCTCAAAGAAAAAAAAAAGCAGCACTATTTAGGACTTAAGATATAGGACGGACTGTTGCTGTTGGTGCAGGCTGAATGAATGTATATGTTGAATAAGCAAACGGTTGACCATTCTGGCCCCTCAAGCCCGAACCATAGATGGCCACGGAGTGCCAGCGTGCCGCCGTGCCGAGCACGCGCCCCAGGGCAGGCGGCCGACGCCCTGCTGCCGGGCGTGGGAGGAGGAGGCCGCCACGAGGAGCCGGGCGGGCGCCACCCTCGCTGCCCGCGTGGAGGAGGAGGAGGCCGCTATGGGGCGGCCGCCGCCGTGCTCGCCGGATCCGGCCGCGGGAGGAGGAGGTTCAGGGGGAGGTTGACGCCGTTCTCTTCCCCGGATCCGGCCGCGAGGGAGGAGGTTGACGCTGCTGCCCTCAACGCCGGGCGAGGAGCAGGGCAGCGGGTGGCACGCGCGACGCCGCCGCGAGGGCCGAGGGGCCACGCTCTCTCGCCGGTGGTGCAGGGGTCGAGGAGGAGCGAGGTGTCGCCGCCGCCGAGAGACGGGAGAGAGCGAGAGTGAGCGGGTGCGGGTATGCTGCGCCGATGCAGCAGCGGGCGGCGGCGCCGGGCGCTGAGCTGCGGCGGCCTTGCGCCTTGGCGGGGAGAGTGAGAGGGTTAGGGTAGGAGTCCCGGCCTCCCGGGCTTTTTTGTTGTGAAATTGGTGGGGTGGTGGACTGGTGGAGTGTGGGAGGGAATAGCAGGCCGGGCCGCCACCGTGCTCGCTCCTAGAGCGGGCCGTGCCGAGCCGTGCCACGAGCCTGGGTGGCGGCCCGGCATGGCCTGGTCCCTCGGGCCGTGCCGTGCTTGGGCCGGGCCAAAATAGCGGGCCGTGGGCGTGCCACCGGGCCACGGGCTGCATGGCCATATGTGGCCCGAACCATATATGCTTTGGCTGGGCCTGGGCTGGACAATCGCCTCAAAGATTGGCAACGGATGCGAGCCCATTTGTACGGTTCTGCTTTCATGCTCTAAAATTTGAAATTCCCATGGAAAGTATATGCTCTCCGGCAACGCCGCCTTCCTTCCCAGTGGCGGCCTCCATCTCCATCTGTCGTCTGCAGTAGATGCAGCGAGGGGGCCGGGTTAATTTATCTATACAGGCTGTATGTAGTCTCAGTATATCTACAGAAGTAAAAGAAGTCTTATAATTTGAAACAGAGAGAGTATGTTTGTATATGTTATTTTGCAGAGCAAGAAGAAATAAAAAAGAATTATTATATATAAGGTGATAGATACATCGATGGAGTCACTTTACAGCTAGCTCGAGTGAGGGCGACGACGACGTAGCTCTCTCTAGCTAGTCGGCTGGCTCAATGCAATGCAAGTGGTGGCGGCGCGGAGCTGCTGCGACTGCAACTGCAACTTGAACGCTCATCACAGTCACACACTCCGTCCACTAGCATGGCAGCGCGCTGACTCCGGCTGTGACTGCTGCGTGCATCACTACAGTATTGTTGACAGCATATATATCCTCCAGTGCTGCAAAAATTATATTCCTTGCCCTGGTGGTGGCGTAGCTTCTGCTTACTGTATTGTATCTCCTATCCAATGCTGCAAGCTACCTCTACCTAGTCGATCGGCCTGCTGGCCTAGTGCTAATTTCAGCTCAAGTTGAGGATTACAGATCGAGATTATTGTCAGATCGAGACATCAAGAGGATTTTTTTTTTACGAATATATATAGGAGTAGTAGATGCGAAGCAGCAACATCCATCCATCCGATCCAAGGTCACCGGCGGCAGGCAGGCATCTTTCAGTTTGTCAGTTAGCGTTATCTATCCAGCAGCATGCAGGCAGGCTGCATATATATACTAGTAGTATGCATCTTTCAGTTTGTCAGTTAGCGTGCTAGTCCAACGTACCGCAAGCCGCAGTTTTGTTGTTGGTTGCACTAGTCGTATCTGTATCTGTGAATGTGATCCATGGAGCAGCCATACGTCTGCCCTGTCGACTGTCGTGTGGGTTCAGAATTCCATTATTCATTCATTCACACATAGTACGCCTACTTGCAGCCACCTAAAAGATATATACAAGAGAGCTAGAGAGATACTACTGCTGATACTGATACTTCGTCGTGTACAGCTCTAGCTAGTTGATATACTTCATTCAATCGGCACGGCATCAGCTAGGCAGCTTCCTTCCTAGCTAGAACTACTACCTTCCTGTGTCCACACCGTAATTAATGACCGGCCGGCCGGCCGCCTGCAGGCCCAATACCCACGATCGTACGTGCTAGCTGCTTGCTTACATACTACCTAGTAGTTAATTAGCTGTACGATACAAAATAATGACACACTACGTACGTAGTACGTAGTAGTATAGATCACTAGCTACTACTGCAGGTGCTAGCTGCCTGACTTTGCTCGATTGATCGATCGACACACTACACATGCATGCATGCTGTTCATACTATATACATGCATCTTCCAGCTTGAGCGGACTGCTAGATGGACTGCTGCACATCCACTGCAATAAGTACACGTGGGCAGGGAAGAAGAAGACTGATTTGTTGCAATAGTATGCACATCCACTGCATGTGATGACTACCGATGATGAAGTGATGAACGACATCCACGATTGCACTGCTATATATTGCAAAAATACGTACAGTTTCAACTGGTTCGTTCGTCGTCTTCAATTATTATCACACTACTGTGCTAGCTAGCTGGTGCGTAATCAGACTATGACAAACGCCTAACTGGTGTTATATTATCCACCGGCAAAGCTATATATATAGGTGTGGCTAGCTAAGCTAGGGGCCTTGCATTGGCATGCAGGATATATATATAGACTCGAAAATTATCATATGCATGGGCTACCATGGGCAAACTAATAAGCTCTTATATATAATTGAATTATATATAAGAGCAATAATTGTAATGTGTGTTCTCCATATATAGTGGTGGTGGTGGTGGTGGTGGTATGCATGTTTATTGAACTTGGGTCTTCTTTGGCAGGATTTTAGTTTCTCCAGAAATGTGTGAAGCCATGAAACTCACATTTTTGTGACTTGGGTTTCTACCTGAAATTAAACGGCTCCAACACTTTATCGTTTTTTCCACGGGTACGTTTTCGCTGCTTCACAAGTTGTTTTTGTGTGTGCTTGTTTAATTAGCGCAAAGCTTTTCGTTAAATTGGTGTAGAAGTTGTAACAAATAAATCTGCCTGCCGAAAATTAACCTATCATAGGAGGGGAGAGCGATTTGCGCGGAGTGTAGTGTGCTTGTTCGGCGCTCGTGGGGTGGGGGTGCGGTTTTCAAGGGACAGGAGAGGGAAATAATTGGACGCATGCATGCAAAGATTGGGCATACGTACGTACGTCCAGTGAGTGGATTGCAATACAAAGTCTTGCCTGCTGCTTGTACTGGAGTAGCACAAAACATACACATCCCCAGCTCCAGCAGTAAATCATGCGAGCAAGAGATCAACCGTACCCCGTGTATCTATATCTATGAATGAGATGGGACGACGTCCATGTCAACAAAGACTAGCTAACTGGATTCACACAGACATATACTGAATTAATTAATTAATGATCTGGATTCTTCTGGTTTACTAGTTCATGCCAGTCAACAAGCCAGAACAAAAGCAATTATTAACAAGTAACAGTAGTGGCCGCTCAAGGACAAGGTTAGTCGTATGCGTGCCCTCCCTGCTACGACTCTGCGCATGTGCATCTCCAGCATATATGTTGAAGTATCTTCAGTTTGACTCACTGACGATGATGGACAGAAAAATCAGTAAACGGAGAGGAGTGTGCGTAGGATCGAATCAAGTTAAGTATCTTAAATTTGATTAATTATGTATAGGTCAATATTTATGATATTAAATAAGTACTATCTATCATGAGGTATATTTTTTAGTATATCTATTTGGTGTCATGAATTTTAATATATTTAACTATATTTTTTTTATCAAATGTTAGATATATATTGTTAACAAATAATGCATCTACATATATACATTTGTTGTCATCTACTCAAAACCCCACCCCCAATGCTGAAATATATCATTTATATAGCGTATCATAAAAAGATGATTATTTTAGACATGGATTCCATACGAGATTCCCTTCAATCCTCTTGTGGCCATCCACTCCCCCCTTCTCCCTAGCCATCCCCTCCCTTCTGATCTTTTCCACGCCCCTCTTCTCATCCTCTCCACCACCGACCCCTCCTCTTCTATACTCTGTCAGTCGTTCTGTCCTTCTCCTCCACCAGAGGGAGGCTGGCGCCCACTCTCCTCTTCTCTTCTATCGTCGCCTCGCCAAAGCAATGTGTGCACATATGCGTCTAACATATGTTGAGGTATCTTTAGTTTAACTAGTCGATCGATGATAGATAGAAAAATCAGAGAAAAGAAGAGTAAGAGTGTGCATCAAAAAACATACAATTCAGGCGTAGAATCAAGTTAAAGTATCTTAAGTTTGAATAATTATATATTAAAAAAATATTAATATATAAATAAATATTATTAGATTTGTCATGAGATATATTTTTATACTATATCTATTGGTGTCATAGATTTTGATATATTATTTACCCATATAATAGTTGATCAAACTTTAGATACTCTAAAAAAAGCATCTAGATACATGTTTTTTTTGTGGGGCGGAGGTAGCATTAGAATGGTAAAATTAAAGCTAGCGTAGGTAGCGGTGCTTAGTCTCCTAGCTAGCAGAGATACTACATTCAGTAAGGGAGAACGAGAGGAAAACAACGACTTCACAATCTATCATGCATTATTGGTTCTAGCTTATTCAATTCGCAAGCTACGTAATTGGTCAATTAGAGCCGTGATTGTTCAGTAGATCCTGGAGTGAATCATGAGTATAGCGACTAGGTATCGTCGTACGTCAATTGCCATGTCCGACACAGTGCGTATATATAAATAAATACTCCGGCTGTAAACCTTATATACGCACTGTGATAGTGACCACAACAAAAAAATGGCCACATGGAATCTGATTAATTAATTAGCTAGTTTGATTGATGCTCACACGGAGCCATCTCGCGAATTAAAGCGACACAGTAGGTGTTATTTGATCGATCGGCGGACTGCTACTTTGAACTTCGAGCAACCGTGCCAATTTTTGCTGTCTTTTGTGTTCTATGCCACCTATCCAGCTTCGCCCTCTCATCTTTACTCCATCCCTCGTGTATTTGCCCAGGTTTATATGTAATAATAAGTAGGTAACATTATATCTCTAAATAGATTTACTAGAAAAAATATATTTTATGATTAATCTAGTGATAATTAATTATTTGTTATCATGAACATTATTGCTTTATATGAATCTAGTCAAATTTGAAATTATTGATATAAAAGAAGCTCGTCGAATAGCTGTACTCTTTTTTAGAAGGAGAAATATCTATTACTGACTAGCAATGCATATCGACTGCTGAATCAAGAAGATGTGATATTGTGTGGTGACTTGAATCCTATTTATAATAGGACTTAATGGAGGTGTGCCATTAGGACTTCGAGTTCTGTAGGAAGCTGAGTGTAGAATCTTACTATATATAACTCCTAATTGCATATGTGGGGCGGGGGGGGGGGAGGGGGCTTGAAGGGCTGGGGACTATATGAACAAGGGGTAAAGGCCATAAGCATCAACCAAACCAACACAAGGGTCGGATCCAATGCTTGTTTGGAGCAATTGAGATGGGAGCTCCCAAAGATGATTAGGCTAGACAGTTCTAGTCACTAGATTCTTGTATAGGGCAAGGATGAATGGGTCCTAGAGAATCAAGTAGGATTGTGAGGGAACAACAATCACTTATACTCTTTTGGAGTTGTGCTTAAAGATTTGTGGTTGGCTTCACCAAATCCCAATCTCTTGTTGTGATTGTTTCAACATGGAAGAGTGGACTCTTCTTGATAGCTATGTTCCAAAAAGGACCAGCTAGGGGGAAGCGTGTGAGCTTCTTGATACCCTATGGAAAAAATCATCCTCATGGGAGTTGCATATCTATAACTGGTCTATATTTCCACATTTACACTTGCTTTTCTAGGCTATGTGTTTACCCTTTTGATGTAGTTTGCTACATTAGTTGAATGAGAAATTTTACCACAGGACACTGCAAGTGATCACTCTTTGCTGCTGGACACTAAAAAAGTTGAGATTTGCTGAAAGACACTCTAGTTCTTGACAAATTGGTTAGTGGACACTGTGCCTAACAAAATATTTTTATAAAATAGATATAAAATCATATGAGTGTCCTAAAATTATATCATAAAATTTGTTAGACTCTACATGATGAGAACTACACAGTAAAATACCGTTTTGCACTAAAAATGACTATTTTGCCTATCTTTATAAATAAAGAAATTTGACCATGGTTAACTTTGTTTATTTATGAAGAAAAGCAAAATAGTTATTTTCAGTGCAAAATAGTATTTTACTGTGTAGTTCTCATCATATAGAATCTAACGGATTTTATGGTATAATTTTGGGGAACTCATATAATTTTATATCTATTTTATAAAAATATTCTATTAGGCACGGTGTCCACCAACCAATTTATCATGAACTACAGTGTCTTTCAGTAAATCTTAACTTTTTCTAGCAGCAAAGAGTGGTCAATTGAAGTATCCCGTGACAAAATTCTCTTAGTTAAATAGGTTTGGAATCTAAGTTACATAGCTCTTTTGTGTTAGAGATAGCAACTCTTAGCAAAATCATAGTGCTCATTTAGATAAGAAATATTGCATAGGTTTTGTTAAGAAGATTTTAGAGACCAAATACCTTTTAAGGCGTCATGCTCCCTTCAAAAACTTGTTGGCAATGTTCACAGTAGATGATTTCTTCAAAATAAATTTAAGTTAATCCCATTGTGTCCTATAGCTTATGTCTCCATCATATATATCTAACTATCACAAATCATCCTATCTCGATCGGTTCTAGTGTAGACATATAGTTTCATGTAACAAAAAAACCCAGCATATACTTCTCTTTCTTCTTAATTTCTATTATATTGTGTGTTTAGTTTCTCTAAAACTTTTCAAGATTCCCCATCATATCGAATTTTTGACACATGTATGGAGCATTAAATATAGATAAAAAATAAAACTACTTATATAGTTAGCTGGAAATGATGAGACAAATCTTTTAAGCCTAATCAGTTTATAATTAGACACTAATTACTAAATAACAACGAAATTGCTACAGTAGCAAAACCTAAAAATTTTTGGGAACTAAACACTAATGTTATAGGAACTATTCTAATCGGCTATCATAAGATTTCACTATGTTCGTTATAACATTGTTTTTTTCTCATAAAAATAGTTGTTTCAGCTTATCAGCTGGTTTATAATTCAAGGATTAAAGAGAAATCTAAACAAAATTAGGATTGACGATACTCTCTCTGTCCTATAATTGTTGGGGTTTTAGGGACCAACATAGAAAGTAGAAGACCAAAATACCTTTAAAAGGTAGAGATAAAGATGTATTAGGAAAAAAGTGTGTAGTAAAAAAAAGATGTATTGAAAAGTGAGAATGACAACTATTTTAGAATAAAATTTGAATCCTCTATTTTGGGACGGAGTGGAGTGTGTGTATGGGTAGGACGACGCATTCGATGACCAGTCGTGACGATACTAATTTATTTTATTTATTAGGTACCGGCTGTGAGTGTGATTTCTTC
Source organism: Chrysopogon serrulatus (assembly GCA_015844335.1). NCBI lineage: Eukaryota > Viridiplantae > Streptophyta > Magnoliopsida > Poales > Poaceae > Chrysopogon > Chrysopogon serrulatus. Next base: position 22,914 of record JADLZL010007576.1, on the reverse strand, counting down.
TTCTCTTTTCTGTGGCCGATGCAGGGCCGTGCCTGTCTGCTTCACTAGCATTAGCACGGACATGTCATCAGAATCGAGAATACGCGAGACGCGGAATCTATATATCGCCTTCTGCCGCCTCCCCTTCAGGGTCGATCATATTGGAACAGAGTGGCGTCCGGTGCACTACACTATCTAGGATACACAGCACTGACAGCTACTTAGTCAAATTAATTATACATTCAGACGACGACGCCCGGCTGGACGTCTAGGAGAAAGAAAAAAGACAGCCAATTGAATAGCACATATACAGTATATATATGTATCAACTTGCGGGCAATTGCTGTATGTGTATGTGTGTCATTCTATGCTCTAAGAGTTAGCTAGCCACTCAATCCGTATATGGTATGTATGTGTGGTATCTCTCTGTGTCGTTTGCATTGAGCTGTTGTCAGCATATCCATGTATATATATTCGTACGTATATGTGTACGTAGTGGATCCATCATCCATCGGATCCTCGGCGATGCTCGTCGTATGCGTCGATGGAGCTGGACTCCCACAAATTAAAGGATCGGATCGGAATATATATCACTGGTACAGAAATCCTTGGTACAGGCGGTGGTAGACCCATTTACCCATTTACATGAAGCCCAAGCCCACCGCCTGCCAGCGAGGGTCGGGCCACTAATCGGCCCACAAGATGCAGGCGGCGGGCTGTGAGCCGCCTTGTGAAAATTGGGTTTTCCACCCTCTATTTGCTCACTTTGTCACCGCTTTTGTGAAAATCATTGTCCGAAAACACGAAAAAAATAGTAAAAAATATTTTTAAAAACGCAAAAATATTTTTGAAACCGGAGAGGCACTCGCCCGCCCGTCTCCGTCGAAGTCGCAAGTCGCGCATTTTTTCGCGTAAAATCGCGCCGCTTCTTTTTCCTACGGCCGTGGAGGTTTGAACCCACGACCTCGGGTTCATATCGTACCACCCTCTACCACTCCACCCACCGTCACTTGTGTCTATTTGTCATTTTGTTCCCCACATATTATACAAACCCGACGGAAAATTGAATATTTGAGGGTCTAAATGAATTCAAATAAAAAAGTGGTGAACTACAAAGTTTCATAACTTTTCGAGATCTACAACTTTCATTTAGAGTGTTTCTCCATCCGAGGTCATTTGCAAAATTTGTATTTCAAATTTGAGGAATTCAAATGCAATTTTGGGAGCCTACATGATTTCAAGAAAAATTTGTAAACTACAAACATTCATAACTTTTTGAGATCTATAACTTTCATTTTGGTCAAAATTCCATCCCAGGTCGTTTGAAAAATTCAAAATAATAAATTTAAAATTATTTGTACAGGGATGTCTTAGAGAACCACCAGTACAAATCGATTTCTACAAGATAGGGATGTCTAAGAGATCCGCCTGTACAAATATGTCGATTTGTACAGGCGGATGTCTTAGACAACCGCCTGTTTTCAAACAAATATCGATTTGTACAGGCGGATGTCTAAGAGATCCGCCTATACAAATATGTCGATTTGTACAAGCGGATCTCTTAGACATCCGCCTGTACAAATCGATTTGCTCTGACAAATTCTCTTTTTACGGGCCACAGGCGTCAAGAAAATTGGAGCCGCCTGTAAAAAAAAAACCGTAGTGTCGTGAAAAATGATTTTTCTACTGGTGTATGATGGCAACAAACACAGTTGACTGTGTCTGTGTATATAGATCATATATGTATAGTTGCTATCCGTGTATCTTTTTCATAGAAGGTATATGCTAGTACTTTTTACAGATCGTCGACGTCGAGTGACTCATCATCGCTGCCGCGCTATTATTAGCCAGCTAGCTATACTCATATGTATATATCATATAGTGCGTGCGTGCATAGTGGCAAAGGCCCAGTTGTACACTTGCTACTGCACGCGGATGATGATCTGATGCTGCGTACACTAGCTAGCTAATTAGTGTGTTCGTGTGACAGATGAAAACGCCATGCATGGGATCGATACATGATATATATGTTGACATGGAGACCATCACTGCAATATATAGGCCATGTTTTTTGGATAGACTAGAACTAGCTAGTTTTGTTAGCCACTTGGCTAAAAAAATAGCCAGCTAAAAATTAGTTAACTGGTTAGAGCATCTCCAAGAAAGCCTTTCTAAATCTCACTCGCTAAACCATCTATCATTTAGAGAGTCATTTGTATCACTTTTTGTATTTTTTTTTTCACTCTACAATAGTTTTTTCTATACCTCAACTGGTTAGAGCGTCCTAAGATAGCTATATTTGGATAAATATTTAGAGAAACTATTGGAGACTAGTTTTTCACCAAAATCTCTATTCCTAACACTAACACCTAGCAAGGATATAAAGAGTTTCTTGAAGTTGCTCTTATTAATTAATTCATATCTTTTTGGATCCTGAACTAATTGTTGGGTTCTATAGATTATAACTAGTTGTTATATCCCTGATAGTTGGGTTCTATGGACTAGTGAACTATAACTAGTTTGGGGCATTGGCTAAACTTTAGTTCACCCATTAGTACGTCGTCCTATTTGGATCATCAAGGGTTTAAACTTTAGTCAACTAGTTGTAAATCTAAGGAATTCAAACAGGACCCTCAGCAGATCTTGATCTAATGCAAGTGCACAATCATGCATTCACTATATATCAATTAACCACTGATCTCCACTGCCACTACCGCACGACTATTGGTAGGCAGTGATGAACTGATGATAAGGTGGAAATTCAAAGCTGCTAGCAGGCTATTGGTAGACAGACAGACGGGTGTTTGGATCAAATCTTGGATCTTACTACGCACACACGGCCCTTGATCGCTCGCTAGCCACAAAGCAGCAGGTAGCAAAATAGAAACTGCTGGAAACTAAGGATCGAAATAACCACAAGCAGGCGCACCATCTGTCGTCTCGTACGTCGATGATCATCACTTGTTTCAATGAATTTCTATATAAATTTATTGATGAGATGATATTGTTGGGCCACACGTACGTACACCTCAGATGAGGTTGTGGACTGCTTTACTTCGGCCGGCTGCTTTTTGATCCATTATTAATTGGTTTCCAAGTTCTGCTTCGCCAGCTCTGCTTCTCGCCATGCATGCTCCGGGACAAGTGCGGTTTGATACTTCGGGACAACCGGACAAGCAGTGTATGGAGGAGGACCTAAAAGTGGTATTATTTCGAAACTTTTTTAACTTTGACTAACTTTATAGAAAAAAGCATTAATATCTATAACATAAAGTGAACATCTTATGAAAATACATTATATAATAAATCTAATGGTACTAATTTGGTACCATACATCTTAGTATTTTTTCCTAGGAATTTGGTCAAAGTTTAAAAAGTTTGACTTCAGACAAATCTAGAAGTTGCAGTATGGAGTATTATTTCGAGAGAGACAGGATCTGGGCCACACTATCCAGGACAACTTTAAGGATGCGTATGTATCTCAAGATACGTACGTTTTCTTTCCTGACCATTGCACGTCGATCTTCAATTATTAAGAGACAACAATGGTGGTTTTACATGGATTATTAGCAGGCAGAAGCCACACTAAAAGCATACTCCCTCGAGAACCGCGCGTGGGGCCGGTGGCTGGCTTCCTACCCGTCAGCGTTGAGTCCTACTCCTACCCGTCAGCACAGATTTTGAATGACCCGATTCACTCCTCCCGCGCTGCACGGAGTCTTCACATTCATTGCATCTGTATGTAGTCGACTCCCAAACGACACCGGAGGGAGTACGGAGTACTACACTCGACTCGACCACCCCACCCCCAAGTTTTTCACTGCACATGTAGCTGCTTATTAGGCGCCTATGGAGTATAAGGAAAGGCAGTCCCTAGCGAAGCTGTCTCTTCGTAAATTGATATCGTGTAGGTGTATGTATGGCAGTATAAGGTTCAAAGTGTAGCGTACACCTTAGCATTGTGTCGCGTGTGTGTTGAATTATAAGTTCTGATACATAACTTATACTATCAGGTTGAGGAATTAATAAAAAAACATACTCCCTCCATTCTAAATTGTATTTTTTTTTTAGCTATTCTAGATATATGAATAGAACGGAGACCATGAATTAAGAAAAGATAGAAAGGCTTTACCATTTAGAATGGAGGAAGTACAACTATGAGCTAGCCAACTTTAGAGCAACCGGATAGCGAAGTCATGGGATCACTGTATATGCACTGTGACAGGCATGAGGAACAACAGTAAATTCATTCATTTTGAGAAAAAAAAATGTAGCAAGCTATGATAGGGTGCAAATTATACCTACTCTCCTACAGTAGAACCACTGGAGTGTACCGGCCGGCCTGTTTCGTCATGTGCTTAGCCGCATGAGGAAGAGGATGCTCGCTGCATGGACGATGGATCGGGAGTAGTACAAGCATGCACAGGATGCTCACAACTCACAAGCATGCACAAAGAAGATGCTGTGTGCTACTGCTAGCTAGTCAAATGTGGCGGGCCCCGTGACGTGACGTGACGTTTCGTCCTGTATGTAACCTAGAGTGCACTGCACTCGTGCGTGCAGAGAACTCCATTGTGCTTAATCGAATGTCGTACTCATCAGTCATAACACGGATCCATCCATGTACATCGATCAGACAGACAACCACTCTTGAGTCTTGTCGACTGCAGTCGTCGTCGTCGTTGACTCCGAGCCTTGAGCACTAAAACTCTCTCAATGCATGATCCGCGCGCCTTCTTCTCGATCAACTTGCATTGTCGCGCGTAGGACGATCGGAGTGCCATCATCCTATCTGAAAACTTCCATCCTCGCTCCTCGCTCCTTGTATTGCTCAAGCACACGCAACAACAATTAATATTTTATGCGTTATTATAAATGAAACAAGAAACATCCGTTTCAAAAAGGTCTCTTATATATAATTAAAAGAAGAGGAACTGGTTTTCGGGCTTTTCCGGTCTGCGCGCTTTCGTGTAGAGATGAACCATAAAGGCACATTGATATACATCACTAGTCTGAATTCGTTCAAATCGTCCGGCTCGATGTCTCAGCCGCAGGTAGTACACCGGTCGATTCAGGTCACTAGTGATTGATGACGTACGTAATAGCTAGTAGTCTGAAAGGTTGGAACCTGGACCTGTAAAATTTCTCCTCCTTTTGGCTTTTAGTACGCGCGTGCTTCATTAAATTTAACTTTGAAATAGACGGAGAGGGAAAAATGGAAACCAAACCAACAGTCGCTGCCTTGTACACGACGATAGTTGGGTAGATTTTTCCTCCGTTCCACACTGCATGCAATTCATAGCAGGCAGGCAGGTCTGTCGTCCAGCAGGAGGAGTATAGGAGTGGATGCAAAGCTTGAGGACCATTGCCCATTGGCCATTTGTACTCGGTATATATTTTCATGTCGATCAGTGAGAAAGGGTCAAACCTGGTTAATTTGCATGGTTAAAATGCCTATTGTCAGCAGAGCAGAGTACTGTATGAATAACGGCATGTGAAGAATGTCGATCATGGGCTGGGACAGACAGACAGCCCCGCTTGCATGTTTCAGTATCACGGGTCGTCCTTCCTCTTTGCTGTCTCTGGGGAAAAAAAAAAAGAGAGAAAAAATGCGTGCAATTTTGCTCTTTGGATTCCAGTTATTGGTGATCTGATGATCCACACAAGAGCAAACAAAAACAAAAAACATATACTAGCTAGCTAGTTTATGGTTTGGTTTGGAGGGCAGGGACAGGTGTGCCTACTAATTCATTTTTTTTTTTTAATAAAGCCTACTAATTCATGTTGATCGAACGACAGCGTGGTGAAGCAACACTACACGTACCGTACAAGAGGAAACTACGCATGCATGTATAGAGAGTGTCCGCGTGACAGACGCGTGTGTGTGCATGCATGATGGGTGTGAAACGCGTGCCTGAGCGTCAGTAGGTACTAGTACTGTAGCAGGGTGCATCTCTCTCTCGTACTAGTACCGTGTGCGCGTAAACTACTACTATATATTTGCAGACATCAAATAATTTTCTTCTTCTTCTTCTTCTTTTTTTTTTTTTTTTTTTTTTGGTTTTGACAACAAGACATCAAATAAATTAAAGCTAGCTAGAAGCTGAAGGTATGGCACGCACCCTGGCCCCTGGGCCCGGGTCTGTCAGTTGTCGCTTTAATTCCGCGGCGTCTCTGTATTGTAGTATACGCATACCGGTATATTACGTACGTTTAATTTGGCGCCATACATGCATCGTGTGTACTACAGCAGCAGCAGCAGCAGCAGTACAACAAGAAATGAGAGGCGCGAGGCCACTGATGAGGCGTGTCCGTGTGTGTACGTTACGCACGCTTGGTACCCGACGACGAGGACCCGGTGGGGTACAGATATTTTTCGATTGTATTTGAGTCTAAATCTATTTAGAGAAGCTTACATCTATCCATATTCAAGTCCTAATACGATGCCATATCAATCGCATACATATTTATGATATCGATATATATTCACAATCTATCGGACATAACTGATGATACTACCTATATTCGAATCCGAAACCAAACAAAAAATATTAAAACAAAAGTAACAATATCAGCTATATATCTGATTTGTTTGCACCGCTAGTGGTAGGCATAACATCAGCTGGCGCTACCTCCCATCGGACAGTCAGAGCAGACCACGACGACGAAATGCAGAGAGAGAGAGAGAGAGAGAGAGAATCGAAGGAATCCGCCCGCGGCTGGGTTCGCTCGCTTGCTTATTTATACGGCGGCTCCTCAGATCTCTCTCATCTCATACATGAGCTGAGCTGAGCTCCCTCCCTCCCTCGGTCGAAACAACCACCACCAGAAGATCCATCCGCCCAGAGCAGGCAGTTAGTTGAGCAAACTTAGAAGCAGCAGCTGCAGCTCTAGAGTCTAGCCTACTATAGCCTGTCCGTGTCGTCATCGTCGTCCTCCATCCTCGCTCCTCCTCGAGCTGAGCCATCACATACATATATATATATATGGAAGAAGAAGCCAGTAAGCGGCCGCAGCCGCAGGTGGAGGAGCAGCACGACAAGGCGTACGCCGCCGCCGCCGTGGACGGGACGACCACCACCGCCACCAAGATGAAGGACCTCTCCGACGAATCCGACGCCGGCGAGGCAGAGGAGAACTACCGCGGATGGAAGGCCATGCCCTACGTCATAGGTGAGCTAGCTCGATCTCTCAGTATATACTCCCTCGATCCTTCCACAAAAAAGGTAGTACTTGTACAAAAATTAATTTTGAGATACTCTTATTATTTAGTATTACTAGTTACTGTCGAGCTGATTATTCATTATACTATTTTGTATTGTATTAGGTAGATAAAACTATGTACGACATGATGCATAATACGCCATCAGTGCATTGGTTTAATTATCTCCTCCTACGGAGCGCTCTCTCTCTCTCTCTCTCTCTCTCTCTCTCTCTCTCACACACACACACACACACACACACACACACACACCACCTGCTACTAGCTAGTATAAACGTTCCATCCTAGGATTTGAAATAGTTTTTTTCCCTCAAAACAAATAAATTAAAACAAAGCTCAAGTCTCGGCCCCTTCACCTTTTTTATCAAACTATGTATATAATATGCACGTTAAAAGTAAATTAGCCTTCCTTCCCAGCTGTACGTTGTTGTATATATCTATTTATATGTATCCAGTATATGTGTAAAGCACACAGGGAACGAAATAGAAAATCAAACGGAGTACATCAACGGGTAGCTAGGTACCACCAGCAGCACATACTGTATATGCCGTTGCCTGTAGCCATCTATCTACCTATCAAGTGATGGAGAGGGTATTTGTTATCAAAAAAAGCGACGAAGTATATTGGTGATGGTTACCTCTTACTAATGGGCTGTCGTTGCTGTCAATCACTGGCAACGCAAGCTCTGCTGCTGGGCTGGCTACTAGCTGCATCACTGCTCCTGTGGTCCATCATGGATTAATTGGAGACCACACAAACGACGCTTAGGGGCTTAGCGCATGCACATGCACAAGCACAGCCTCGATCGCCATTTTCAGCTTTCACTCACCACCAACCAGTGCAAAGCTGCCTGCCTGCGTCGCGTTGCCTGCCGACAAAAACCTGCACTGCTTCGACTTGGTCACTTGGATCCATGATCCATCCGTGTCCGTGTGTGGCTGTAGTATCTGTGTGTGTGGAGTGTGGACCCAGTACAAAAAGCCAAGCCAATAATTGCTCGCGTGCCGACGTGGCACCCAGCAGCAGGCTGCATGCATGACAGCATGACCATGATGAGCTCCTCCTTCCTCATCACTGTTGCTCCATGCATGCATCGAGATCGAGCAAATAATCATTCATCGTCAAATAATCAACGGCATCGTCATCCATGCAATCGAAATCAACCAGCCGATCGATCCATGACCATGGACAGGGAACGAGACGTGCGAGAAGCTGGGCACCATCGGCACGACGGCGAACCTGCTGGTGTACCTGACGACGGTGTACGGCATGACGGGCGCCAGCGCCGCCACGCTGCTGAGCCTCTGGTCGGGCACCGTCAACCTGGCGCCGCTCCTCGGCGCCTTCCTCAGCGACTCCTACCTGGGCCGCTACGTCACCATCGCGCTCGCCTCCATCGCCTCCTTCCTCGGCATGATCATCCTCACCCTCACCGCCGCCGTGCCGGCGCTCCACCCGCGCCACCCAGACGACGGGCCCTCGTCGCTCCAGATGGCCGTGCTCCTCGCCTCCTTCGCGCTGCTCGCCGTCGGCGCCGGCGGCATCCGCCCCTGCAACCTGGCCTTCGGCGCCGACCAGTTCGACCCGCGCACCCCGTCGGGGCGCCGCGGCATCAACAGCTTCTTCAACTGGTACTACTTCACCTTCACCATCGCCATGATGGTCTCCGCCACGCTCATCATCTACCTCCAGAGCAACGTCAGCTGGGCGCTGGGGCTCGCCGTCCCCGCCACGCTCATGGGCCTCTCCTGCGCGCTCTTCTTCATGGGCACGCGCCTCTACGTCCGCGTCCGCCCCGAGGGCAGCCCCTTCACCAGCTTCGCGCAGGTCCTCGTCGCCGCCGCACGCAAGCGCCGCCTCCCCGCGCCGCCGTCCCCGCCGACGACCTCTACGACCCGCCGCACCGCCGGGGCAGCATCGTCTCCAAGATCGCATACACGCACCAGTTCCTCTGCCTCGACAAGGCCGCCATTCGCACCGCCGCCGACGGCGAGAACCCCAGCCCCTGGCGCCTCTGCTCGCTGCAGCAGGTGGAGGAGGTCAAGTGCCTGGCGCGGCTGCTCCCCGTCTGGTCCGCCGGCATCGTCTACTACATCGTCCTCACCAACCTCGGCAACTACAACGTGCTCCAGGCCATGCAGACGGACCGCCACGTCGGCGGCGCCGGCTTCCAGATCCCCGCGGGCTCCTTCGTCGTCTTCAACATGCTGGCGCTCACGCTCTGGCTCCCCTTCTACGACGGCGTGCTCGTCCCGGCCATGCAGCGCGTCACCGGCCGCGACGGCGGCATCACCCAGCTGCAGCGGATCGGCGTCGGCATCGTCCTCTCCATCGTCACCATGCTCGTCGCCGCCGCCGTCGAGGGACACCGCCGCAGGGTCGGCGACACGGCCTCCTGCTTCCTGCTCGTCCCGCAGCAGATGCTGGCGGGGCTCTCCGAGGCCTTCGCCGTCATCGGACAGGTCGACTTCTACTACAAGCAGTTCCCGGAGAACATGCGCAGCGTCGCCGGCGCGCTCCTCTTCCTGGGCTTCGCCATCGCCAGCTACGCCAGCGGCCTCATGGTCAGCGTCGTGCACCGGACCACCGGCGGCCGCGACGGCCGCCCCGACTGGCTGGCGCAGGACCTCAACCAGGGACGCGTCGACCTCTTCTACCTGCTCATCGCCGCCATGGCCGCCGTCAACCTCGTCTACTTCGTCATCTGCGCGCGCTGGTACAGGTTCAAGAAGCCGGCAGCCGCCGACGCCGACGTCGAGCTGCAGACGGAGGGCAAGGCCGCAGCGCCTCCTGTCTGAATGCTGAGGAGATACTTTCGTTTCTTTTTCTTTTCTTTTCTTTTTTCTCATCAATCAAATCAAAAGGGGAAAAAAGAGCGACAGCGAAGAACTTGCCGTGCAGAGCAGGGCATGATGAAGAAAGGTACTGTAGTAAAGTAAAGAGGACTACTATAGGTAGAAACAGACGTATATATATAATATATAATGAATGAAAGGCCATAATAAGGGAGGGGCAGTACAGGTTGCAATCCAGATCCAAATCAATGTACACCATTCATGATATCAACATGATTAGCATCAATCTCGATAGTGGAGACTGACAACCACAAGGCTGAGAACAGAGCAACATGTTACAGCAGATACAGAGCAGAAGCAGAGCAATCCCCAATTCACATGGCTCAGAACAGAACAGAGTTCCATTCACAGAAAACGCTCACAACTAGTGATGAGTAGCTAAAGGCATGCGGCTTCAAATTATCTTCAACTCATCGAGCGACAGTAACCACAAGTCCAAAACTGACTTTAATGTAACATCCTCAGAGTTTCAGTATATGAATTTCAGTCCACACAAACATTTAAAACCGAAGTCTCCAAATGGGATGTAAAGATGGATAGAATGGAGCAAAGAGGCGGCTCCATTTCTCTTTATTGCATATGTAGGTAGCAGAACACATAATGCTTTATTGCCGAATTAACTTAATAATGTTCAGCAAGCTAGCTACAACACTAAACATACATCATTGTAAGAGTAGAGTACAAGGTCGCCTTAGGGAGCTGAGCTGGTGCTAATTGCCAGAACGCCTGCAGCGTCATGTTGCTATAGTTAACAAAGCCGCACGACAAAATGATTGCTCGATCATATTCGGTTGAATTATGCATACAGTGGTACCTGGCATAACTTATGGTCATTTCCAATGCTCCATCATGCAACAAATGAATGCAGTTGAGTTAGGTATACTCAGGGTTCTGAGTCTTACTAGTTTAATGTTTCTTATGCGAGCTCAAGAACAAGAGCCGATGCTCCACCTCCACCATTACAGACACCAGCAACCCCAATCTTGCCACCCTTCTCCCTAAGAACCTGTTAAAAGGAAACAAGGACTATGACTATACCAAAGATTTGTGAAACAAAGGATAATATAGTATATATGAAGTTATGGATATAGTTTTAATAATCTGAGTCACGTATCAATGTCAAAGCTTGGATTTGCAGGTTTATCCGAGTTCCTATTTGCACGTAGTTTGCACATCGGAAAATCACTAACAGAACCCACTACCAATATAGTAGTACAGATAATTTACCTTTCATGGCACGCTATGGTATGTATTTGATGGAATTTGTTATTTACTTAAGATCACTTCAACATTTCTACTATTAAAACATTGCGCATCTTTAAACAAAGGGATTTAAGATAAAACTTACACCAAGAAGGGTGACCAAAATGCGAGCACCACTGCACCCAAGAGGATGTCCTAAAGATACAGCTCCACCATGAACATTAATCTTTTCCTGCAGCCACATGTGTTGTTGTTAGGACAGATAATGTTATTATTGTGCTATTATATGCTTCTGTTGCATAGCAACTCATAAAAATCAAGGTGCATTTTCTGAAAATGACATTTTAACTTAAATTCACAATAATGGCCGTTGAGTATCGGTGGCCACTGGCACTTACTGAAGGAATCCCAAGAAGCTTTTGATTTGCAAGTGCAACAGCCTGTATTCAAAGTAAAAATTAGATATTATACAAAAAATAATTATTCAGTGCAAGAAACTCTCAGTACATACCGAAAAGGCTTCATTAATCTCATAAAAATCAACATGGGATGACTCTAATCCAGAATTTGCAATAGCCTTAGGTATGGCAAGTGCTGGGGTGGTTGTAAAAAGCTCTGGAGCCTGTATAAAGGAAGTCCACAAGGATAAAATGATATTCCACAATACAAATTTCACACATCCAAGAAAACAAATACATCCTATATCTTAATATTTATATCATCATAAAATATCTAAACGAAGGGTATGCTACTCTTAAACCAGATAGCAACTGTTAATGTAGCTTACTTGAGCCGCATCTGCATAACCTTTGATCCTTGCAAGGACTTGCAGGCCAAGCTCTTGAGCCTTCTGCCCACTCACCAAAACTAATGCAGCAGCTCCATCACTAATCCATGTAATAAATAAATAAATAAATAAATAAATATGACTGATTGTAGCTACACAAGCGAATAGTAGGCAGTACACTGGGACAGACCACTCAAGGAAAAAGATAGACATTGAAAAGTGAGATGAACACGTTTCTAAAGGAAATCAAGATGAAATCATATGTGTAGGCTACATTTCCTTGCTTGAATGGGCATAAGACATTACAAAAAGACATTTTTTACTTTCATATGCGATAAATTCTTTGCATATATATTTATGTTCTAATCGTAAATAAAATGGTACAGTTTATTTAACCAACAAGAGCACACTGAGAAGTTAAAACATAATAGGAATGCCAATTTGTAAGGGAAAAAAAAAAAAAGAGAAGTCAAATATGGCACTCACAGGACATCAACAAAAAGAACAAATGCAAGAATAATATAATGGAAGAATAATTCAACTATAACCATAGTCTACAGATCAAAAGAATTATAATACAGCATGTAATACTGACAACAGTGGCAAAAAAACGTACTGCAGGAAAAAAAATCAAAAGGTTTGCTAAGAAATAATATCATAAATGTCAAAGTTACCTAATGCTAGAAGCATTTCCAGCTGTAACTGTACCACCATTCTCCTTGAAACTTGGGCGAAGTTTCTTTAGTTTCACTGGGTCAAACTACGAGACACAAGAAATTGACGGCATAAGTGAAGCAATCATCTGCACAAGTCCTCATGTAAGGAGGCCTGTTACACCTTAGGAACAATAATGAATCAAAAGGCACCGTTCTTATGTTTTTGCTTCATGAGAAAATGTACCTTATCGAGGCTTTCATCTTTCTCAATAAGTACAGGTGGTTTTCCTCTCCCAGCAGGAACTTCAACCTGGTTAACAAAACATTGAACATAATAAGGAAATCAAACAAAGCATATACTGTTCTAGTTCTGGCAAAGAGAAAGAAAATCACCGGAACAATCTCCCATGCAAAAGCACCACTGTCACGAGCAGCAATTCCACGCTCGTTACTTTGGATAGCAAAAGCATCCTATGAGCACATAAGTAAAATCAGCATAAATGGAAAATATATTGCACTGCAATATATACAAAAATACTTAAGCATCAGATAAGGGAAGATATTCCCAGGCAACTGATATAGTAACATAATTAGAAGAAAAACGAAAACTGATACAGGAAAATAACTGAAGTATCAAAGTGTAATGTTGAGTACTGAACAGCAGCTTTTAAGAGACTAATAATATCTATGTAGCTTGAAGAAGGACACAGATAGTACTCGTTTTTTGCATGGATCATCTACTTCCATCTTTCGGAGCAAGCAAATAAATGATTTCCTTGAAGACCCAGAGTATCAATAAAGCCCACCCTAGCAATCATGCCACAATCCTGATATTCATTGCTCCTAGAAAGGTCCAAACTGCTAGTTCACCGTAGAGACTGGGAATGAAGATGAGAGTCCAGACTATTCAGGATGATAACCATGATAAAAATTGGGGGAAAACATGTGAAGAGGAAGAAGATATTCAGATGTATGGGATATGGTCATAACGAAAAAAATTCAGGGCACCCCTAAAACAAATACCAACAAGAAATTCAAACAAGGCACATGATGGTGATGAAAAAAATATCAGAGTGCTCTCAAAAGAATAATTGGCAATATTGACCCCCAACTATTGAAAACCCCCAACTATGTATTAACAAACATAGGAATAAAATTATAACAGAAACCAATTACTATTATATGCAGTGAGAGACCTGGTCTTCTCTTGTGAGGGCATGATTGTCAGCACAAAGCTCGGCACACATTCCCATGGCACAATCATTGTATACATCCCAAAGTCCATCCTTAAGCATGGCATCGACTAGTGTGTCATGTCCAAAACGAGACCCTTTCCTGCATTTGTTATTAGCAGGTTTTTGAGATTATAGCAGTTGGAATCTGTTTTAACCAAGAACATATATAATTTAAAACTAGCCACTTTGTTAATTGCCTTGCTGATGATGAGTGCTCGAATCACTAAAAACCAAGTGCAGAAAGTGCAATTTAAATAAGTAAGCATGCACTTATCTGTCAAATAACTCAAGACTGTGTTTTGGTTATGCACGATATTAGGCTGGATGTATCAAAACAGAACTTTGCATACCTGGCTTCAGCAATGTACTTTGGGGCATTGGACATGCTTTCCATGCCACCTGCCACAACAATATCATTGATACCCAGCTGAATTGACTGTGCAGCGAACATAGTAGCTGCAGAGTGTGAAGAAAATGAAGAACATGGTCAGATGATATATACAAGCATGAAGAACATGTAAATAAAGACTAAACAGCAAGCAGATTATACAAGCATGGGTAGATGAATTAAGCTCAGACCTTTCATGCCAGATGCACAGACTTTGTTAACAGTGGTGCAAACAACAGTGTTTGGTATCCCTGCACCCAGCGCGGCTTGCCTTGCAGGAGCTTGTCCCAAATTAGCACTCAGGACGTTTCCAAAAAAGACCTCCTGCACGAGGGCCGGATCCACATTTGCTCTTTTCAGAGCCGCTAACAGCCCCAACCATGCTCATGTCAGTGCTATTATTGGGGAGAAACAGATGCAACTTGTTCGTAGCTCTAAAAAAAAAGATTATTTGGATGTCACCTTCAATTGCTATAGAGCCAAGCTTCGTCGCGGGCAAGGAAGATAAGGCGCCAAGGAAACCACCCATAGGGGTGCGTGCAACCCCAACAACACATACATCTGTGAGCAAGGAAGAAAAGGCTATCGACTGCTGAACACAGAAGAACCATCTGGATTTTTTTAAGAAAAAAACATGTCCAGTGCACCTCCCTCCCACTGAATATGTAAACCATGGTTACTTATACATCCTTCCGATCATACAAACAAAACTTGAAAACTATAGCAAAATCAAGTAGTTGCAGTAGGTTGTTACATACAGCCAAGTAAAGTAGTGTGTGCGGCACTCCCGCCTGTGCAGACCACCAAAGGGGAGAAACAGAACTTGTGGACGAATTTTGCAGCAAACTATGAAATACCAAACCAACAAACCGTGGAAAGCTAGCAAGGAGTCCTACGAAATCTAGAGTACTGTCTGACAAAGAGATATCGGTACACATACACAAGGACTGAGATATGAGAGCATGCAGGAGAATGGAGCATCTGGAACGCCCCAATGGCCGCCGGGCCACAGAACGAAATTAAAGGCGCTAGATTTACATGGAGAACAACCAATTCCTAGCTCGCGAGCAACGTAGACCAAAATTCCACCCAATATAGTGGAAGCCCGCCTCCCCCAACATGTCAGATCGGTCGCTGGAACTGGAACTAAAATGACAATGGACGCGCGGGGCACGCCGATGTGTGAATGAATGAGGATGCTTATCAGAGTCAGAGAAGACGCGACGCGATAGTACCTCTGGGGGCGATGCCGTTGGATGCCATGGCCGCCGACGGTCCGGACTGGTAACACCGAGCGACCTGCGAATCCAGAGACGCAACAACAATGGAGCAGCAGTCCGTGATCCATCCGTGTCCCAATAGAAAGAAAGAAAGAGAGATCAAGCGGGCGCCTGCGGATGGAAGCAGGCCGAGCCTCGCGAGCAGAGGAGAGAGGAGAGAGGAGAGAGGAGGAGATGAGCTCACCTGACTCACAGCCTGAGCCTGGAGAGTGGGCAGTGGCGGGGCGGGCGGCGAGTGGCGACGGCGGTTGGCGGAGTGCACGAGGAGATCGCAGTCCGTTATTTCTAGCACTGGCATGGGCACGGTCAGCAAGCCCAGCCCAGCCCGGCCCGGCCCGGCCTTCTTCTCGGCTCCAGTTGGGCTCGGCCAGAGCTGGATGTAGCTGGGCTGCGTTGGTTTTTTCTTTAAGAAGAAAAAAAACAAAATACTTTTGATAGGATGAAGTTGATAGGTCTTGAAGCACATTATGGCAGCATGAATGGATGGACTTTATTTATTTTGACAATAAT
This sequence comes from Chrysopogon serrulatus, assembly GCA_015844335.1. Classification (NCBI taxonomy): domain Eukaryota; kingdom Viridiplantae; phylum Streptophyta; class Magnoliopsida; order Poales; family Poaceae; genus Chrysopogon; species Chrysopogon serrulatus. Next base: position 6,798 of record JADLZL010007576.1, on the reverse strand, counting down.
AAATAGACAGGTCAGAGTTCAACTTCTACCCTCTTTTTAATGCAATGTGTGCTAAGCATGTTTTTGAAAAAAAAAAAAAAAAGTTCAGCTACCTAGTCAACATAAATTAATTGAAATCTCCTATGCCTTCCCTTCTCTCTAGAAGAGCAGCAATATCTGTACTCTCTTTGAATTCTAAAAACCTATTTGGATCAAGTAATGCTAGTAGTAGATAGCAGCTAAAATTATTACTAGTTAGATGTAAACACAAACACAACTGCTGATAGACTAACTAACTATTAGCTAAAGGGGCTGCTAATTATTTTTTTCACTAGCAAGTTTGGGGCTGCTAACAAGTTTGATCATTTTTCAAAGATCCAAATTACCCATGCTAATAATTAGATAGCTAACTAATATAGTTAATAACTTTCTATATCTATTCACTAGTTAATTAATTATAGATACTACTGAATCCGAACATATTCTAAATATATACCCTTTAAAACGCGTTGTCGAACAGATAGTCACTCGCACCAATCCATCTTCATGGCCTTTCCCACTAGGGTAATTAACGGATTTGCCTGTTCCTCGAGAAATCCCCAGATGAGGTGAAACAGGCACTTTCGGATAAAGCACACTACTGCAATATCAAAATGGATTATTAATTAAAGCATCAAAGCGATCTTCAATGTCATGCTATATGTATATTTTAAAAAAACATGAATGTCTAAATCTTATAATTTAAAATAGAGGAAGTATTGTTTTTTTTTTATTAAAAGAAGGTTATGATACTAGGTTTCATGTTCAATCTAATGACATTGGCAGCATGTTACCAATTATATGATTTTTTTCCATGTTCAACCTAATAAAAAGTCATGTCTTATGGCCAGAAATTCTTTATCATATCAACCATCCACATGCTTTCCATGTTAAGTTCTCACTTATATCCTATATATCTTTTTTTTTTTTTTTGAAACTCTCTATTATTCCATTACTTCTGTAATAACGAAAAGACAAGCAATCTGATAACCAGAAACAGAAGGGAGAAAACAGAGGAGAGGACACTATAACCTAGCTACTTGATTTAAGCAGCTAGAAGACTAACACTACAACTATAACCCTTGCAACAAACACAGTTATAGAGTACAACGTCCAGGACAAAAGCAACTAGAAGTTGCCTGGAACGGACTTGTGAACGCCGGCGTAGTGCCAAGCTCCGTCCGGAGTAGCGGATCCGGCGGCCATCGATCAGGTGCGTGCGACCGACCGTGCAAGGCGATCGAGCGGCGCCTCCCTGCATCGCTGCTGCCACCGGACGCACGGCGACTCCTTCACGGCCTCGGAACGTCGTCATTGCGTCTCAGGATGTCTGTCACTGCATGCATCGACATCATCCGGCCTCTGCCAAGCCCCACGATGCCTACTCAATCTTCAATTCCACCTCTCTGTCTTTCTCTCGGATATATCCCCACTTCACGATCTATTGTCATCATCACAAGTTCAAATGAATCACCCCACTGATCTTTCTACTGCTAGAGATCCTAAACTCTTCACAGCGCTAAAACATCGCTTGAAATACACTCCTTGCCTCAACCTGGGGAGGCACAGCCTGTGAATGTTGACGTGCATAGAAGCAAGGAGTGAATGTTGTGCCTCCCCGGCCAGGTTGAAACATCCACAGGCACAGCCTTTAAAATACACGGAGCAGTAAAGGGAAGCCTCGCTCTCAATATTGTGAATGTTTTAAGTAAAGAGAGTTTTGGAAACCACGCTCTCCATCTGCAACTTCTCTTTTTTTTTTAGAAGGAACATGTATTAATCTTAGCGCATTACACCGGCCCTTTTACAAACAAGACTACAAAGAAAATAAAAATTACAAAGAAGTTTAAAACTTCTGTTCGTCTTCCTCGAAGCCTTCAGAGATCTGTTCGTCACCGCCATCGAAGCCGCTTCCCAATCATCGTCGGGCGCTAGAGCCAAACTTCACAAGGTGGAGGCCGCAGAGGAGGATTTACTTCTAGGCGAACCAGCCGACATTGCCTCCCAGGCGCATCGGCCAACTCCCAAACCCACGACGCATCCTTCGATTCCATCGCCGGCAACCCGAGCAAAGCTTAGATTTTCACCAAAGAACATCTTTTTCGAGATTAACAGGGTCAACACCATTATCACTTGAAGAAGACAACGATGCGCCGACCCTCGATTCCTGGACAGGTCTTCCTAGCCTCTCCATTGACGTCGGAGTAAATCGCCATCGGAGAACAGAAGATGCTGGAAGAAATTATTCCGTTGTGCCGCCGCCGCTTCCGCATCGCCGACGTCACCAGGAAAAACAAGCCACAAAGAAGCTGCACTCCTCCGGCAAAACCTAACTCCGCCGCTGAACATCAACGGCGAGCAAACCCTAGACCTAGATGGACTCGACTCAGACTCTACGAAATAGTAGATCAACTAAAACGATGGGCCCCCGTTCCTCCTCTCCACCGGCCGCCGGCCGGAGGTCGGAGACGAGAGGAACGGGGTCAGGCTGAAGCGGCGGCGGCTACTTAGCCGGCGGCGGCTGGTGTTAGCACGAGGAGTCGCGTATTGACTATTGAGGTTGAGAGATCGCATGGAACACATATAACTAGAATATACAACAATATAATTGGAACACATAATATTAAAAAAAATGATCGATTGGTCCTCGTCCTGATTTCTTTGTGTATGTAATAAATAAAGCATTGTTGGTGCTTCTTCCTGATACATACAATGCAAGAAGAAAACAATGATAGTTATGTGACGTGCAAGTCGTCATATATCCCATGCATCTATAAATAATTCGTCCATATATAGATCATCAAACATTTTTTTTTACTAGCAATAATCGACCTCTGCCAAGAGGTGCGCTGATCCTGCAGGATGGCCAGCATAAGGCTCCAACTTGCAGGGCGTGTAGACAAATGTCTCGCAAATGTCTTGGGGCTCTTCATACGAATAGGGATCATAATGTGTAGGGTGTATATTGCCTAAGTACTGAAACTTGGACGAATTCATATCGTAGGCCAGTGCTCTCTTTCTTCCCGAGCCAAAGAAGACAATATTCTCCTTGTAAGGATGGAATCCAATTACCCAGAAATCTTCAATGTAGCAGCAGCTGGTAATCTCATCAACCTCATCAGTGGAGCTATTGCCACCACTGTCAAGAGTAAAATCTTCTTCGTCAAATTCGCAGCCGCAGTCAGCCGATGGGTGTTTTGGTGCTGCTGCTGCTGCTGTGGCGGTGGTTTTTCCTTCGAAATAAAAGAGCAAGCTCATATCATCAGCAAAAAGTTTGCGTCCTTCGATATAGTTTATGTCTTCCAAGATCCAAGGGCCACACACCTTATTGTCCAAGTAGCAACGCGGCAACATCGTACCTAGATGTTTGTTGCAGTGCTTCAGTACCCACTCACTACTCTCATGGTTGGATTCAACAAGGATCCAAACTTTGAAGCAGCGGTGGTCACCGCCGTATGCAATCTCCGCGAGGCACGGTCCCTTTTCAGATTTCCCAAAGAAGCATATGCTCATACCAGCTGGTGGTTTGATTACTCGGTACTCATCTTTTGACAAGGATATCCTGCAGATCAGAACTACTTATCAATAATAAACTGGTCGATCATAGATAGATGCATCTAGCTAGCTTAGGATCGATGGATGCATATGAGAAACGAATAATCGTGTCATGCGTACCTGAGGAAGAAGTTATTGGGGCAATGCACATAGAGCGCTTGCTTCCAGTAGGCAGCAAAGCAACGCTCCTCGCGGCCGGTTTCTTCTCCCAGCCGAACGTCTGCAATGGTCCCTGCGGCCTCCCCTTGCCTGAGGAATGGCCGCTCCTCCCACCGCCCGGTCCTGGACGAGAAGACGTGCAACAGGTAGGTGGACGGAGGCCACTCATCCGTGGCTTGCAATTCATCACCATCATAATCATCGTACAGAGGAGCATAGCTGACTATGAAGACACTGTAATGTAATTGTGAGGAGGAGGAGGACACGGCGGCGCCGCCGGCGGGGTCGAACACAAGGCAGTGAGTCCGGTGAAAGCCGTAACTCTTGGGTGGCTCCGGCCGCGGCCATGGAGGCAAGGGAGCAAACCATCCGGTGGCCGGGTTGGCGACGCAGCTGTCGAGAAGGACGAGGCCGTTGCAGTGGTCCTTGACATGGCCGCCGAACCCTCCGCGTTCGAAGTACGGGGACAGATGGTCGAGGTTGCCAGACATGGCCGACGAGCCTGGGCGGAAGAACTCCGCGTACCAGAGCCCGGACATGTTGATGAAGATGCCTCCCACGGAGAGCGGCAGGAGGTCGGCGCGCAGCAGGCGGCGGCCGTCGATGGCGGCCTTCCACTCGGCGCACACGCACCTCGACGCCGCCAGATCGCGCGGCGCCAGGCGGCAGAGGACCTCGGCGAGCACGTCCTCGGGCAGGAGACGCGTCAGGTCCTCCTCGTCGCCCTTCCACTTCTCTTCTCCTTCCATCTTGTTCCGGTCCGTCACATGTCGATCGTCCGTTCGTTGTTCCTGGTCCTGGGGGCGTCGCATCTTCTTCTACTGCATTATATACTTAGCCGCATCTATCGATTCCAACCCTCCCTCGCAAACATTTTTGAAAGGAAAAGGAAACTGATGATGATCTATGTAAAAAAAAACGGTCCTAAATGGTAGGAAGGGGTGCTTGTTTTTTTTTTCCTACATATATATGTTGTTTTTGGTACTTATTAGTATTACTATGTATATACTGTATGTACTAGCAAACAAATCAAATTTCTGTCTGCCCGTAAAGGGGAGCAATATATTACAGGGGAAAAATCCATTGCTACTTCCATAAAACCTCCAACCTCCCCCGCTCTGAAATCACGTACGTAGATTTGGATTTCCTTTCCTATTATATGGTTCCTCAAATCTGTACCGAGTGTTTTCCAAATTGGCAAGCAAATAAATTTTACAAAATTGGCAAGCTAGGTACAAAACTGAGATGGAGAAAATTAATCTATCGACGAAGAGAAACTAGAGAAAGAAGTGAATCAAAAGAAATCAGAGAGCGAAAGAATCAAGGAGGACATTAGACGAGGTCGCTCCTCCATGCCACCACACCCGCGACCTCCGCGCTAGCCGGCCAGGGCGCCCTTGCCGTGCCGCCGTCTCCTCCGACACGACGATGCAGAGCTCAGCGCTATCCCCGCCCGCCCCAGCCGGATTGCTCACACGTGATGAGCAGAGCAGGGATAACGCACACAGATGAAAGGATTTATTATAAGTGCGATTTATAACCCAACTGATGATTATTATTTTTAAGAAAACACTGTTTTGATAAATTAAAGCAGAAAAAGCTGATAAACTAAAATTCTTTTTTTCAAAACACGATAGATAAGTAGATGGAAACTGAGCACTTTTTCTTCTCTTTCAACAGATGGAAGATTTTATAATTGATAAGTTCATATTTCGACAACACGGTGCGGTACTCCCCAAGTTTCACTTTTTTTTAAACGTATTCACAGGTGAATTAAAATGTTGTTTTTCGATCGCTATTTTCTCAATTTGACCAGAGACAAAGACTCCTGATGAGACCCGAGAGAGAGAGAGAGAGCTGACTGACTTGACCAGACGAAAGATGACGATGCAGCTGGCGCGCATGGCTGCAGCAGGCGGCGCGCGAAGCTAGGCGGTGGTGGCGCGGCGGCACGCAGCGTGCACGGCAGCTGCATGCGCATGCGTTGTGTGGCCTTGTCTTGTCTCTTCAAAGTCTGGACTGGACACTTGACCTGCCGTACTCCATCACCGTCCGTCCGTCTCCAGTCTCCATCTCTTCTCATTCTCGCCATCCAACCAAGCGCCGCGCCGGCAAGCCAAAAACCATGGTGGCCATGCACGAGTTCAACCTGCTGCCGCCGTGGCTCCGCGCGGTCGCGGAGCACGAGCTGCTGGCCGTGGACGCCGACACCCTGGCCGCCTACACGCACCTCCCGGCCGAGGTCCACCGCAGGTCCTACTGGATCAAGGTGTCCTCCTTCCAGGCCCTGCTCCGCGCCGTGGCGGCCTCCTCGGGCGACGCGCGGGCGGAGCTCCGCGCGACGCCGCTCTGCGTGTTCCTGATGCCGAGCATCCCGCTGGCGGACGCGCAGCACGTCTTCGACCTCATGACCGGCGAGATGGAGCCGCTGGTGCTGGAGGTGGAGGAGGAGGAGTCGGCGGAGGCGGCTCCGCCGGCGGAGCTGGAGGTGGTGGTGTGCTACCACGACCTCGTGGACCGGGAGTGCAAGGTGGCTCTTTTCCGCGCAGCCGAGAGGGGCCTTGCGCGGGTCCGCCAGGCCCGGGAGGTGCTGGCAGGCTCCATCGCCTTGTACGAGCTGGGATTGGCAGACGACGGCGGCGTGTCGGCGGCGGAGCAGCAGCAGGAGGCGGCCAAGCCTGAGCAGTTGGCGGCCGCCGACAGGTTGTTCGCCCGGAGGGAGGCCCGTTGGCGGGAACTCGCCACGCGCCTTACCTTGCTGTGCTATGCGCCGCCCTGCTGCTGCTGTTGCTGCTGATAGTAGCCACGGCGCCGACGGCAATGGCGGTGGCAACGCCAACTGATCTCATCTGATTCTGATGCTGATGCTGCGTCCGTTCGTTCTGTATGTGTCGTCGATGAGTACTGTCTGGTCGGTCTGTCTTTCTTTTGATTAGCTACCTTACCTTAGCTGCTTGACGCCGAGCTGCGTTCTCGCGGGGCAAGCTTCACGTTCCTCTTCAGCCAGTCAAGTGTCAGTCGGTAGAACGAATTAGGATGTGATGATGGACTTCGTCGTTGCGCATT